>LGRX02008924.1:0-51322 GCA_001247695.2 Cymbomonas tetramitiformis
CCAGTACATCCCCGGCATCTTCTGTGCCGTTACACCCAGTACATCCCCGGCATCTTCTGTGCCTCCCAAGCCACCTCCCTACTGCCAAGCATGGCCACCACCTTGCTGCCCAAGCCTTATATCCTGAACCTTTGTGCACCCGTTGGATGCTGAGCACTCCAAAGGGCGACTATCCCACGCAAGGGGCTGCCAGTGATAGACTAAACTACCACCTGAGCCAGAACTTGAGCCCATGCCAGCTAGCTGCGCTTGGATGTCAGCTTGCCCAACTGACGTTCCCATCACAAAGTGAAAAATTAATCTTGCTTATGCTAAATTTGGTCCAAGCTTTATTGTGTGCAATATGCCGAACTTCCTTCAATATATTGAGCTCGTGACTATTCATCCAGATACATGAATACGGTAAGTACAAATGCCCTAGAACCATGACAGAGACCGACCAGTTGAACAAGCGTATTGTAACAGAGCAGTTCCATTTGTTTTTGTTATTAGCTGCACATGAACCAAACCACAGTATGCATTAACAGAATGACTCCCATGAAAGAGTCGGGCAAGGCGTACATTTTCGATGCGCTCCAGAAGAATCCGACTTCAATAGAGCCAGTTAACTCATTATTGCTCAGGTCACTGTGGAGCCACACCCCATCCCGAGCCCGAGACTTACAGGCGATGTGTCCCAATACCAACTTTGATGCTCGTTAACAAAAACTCCGAAATTCTTGGAACTTTCTCTTCCGACGAAGCTTGCCATCTAGATCACCATTGCTATCACAAACGCAAGGGCCTTTGCAGGTACCGAGGGTCCAGAGGCGGCCAAAGGTTAGAGTCACTTTCACAGAAAAAGGCTGAAAAACTGCAAAATACACTTAGCGTTTGGGCTCATAAAATGTGAACCGCTATAGGTATTCAAGTTCTGAAAAGTGCGTATTTTTTTTCAGCTCAATTGTAGTTTGATGCAACAATCCCCAAAACCCGAACCGAAATTTTGAAGTCGTGACATCGATCGCAAAACGGTGACGAAAGCGTCACTTTCGTCACCGTTTTGCGATCGATTTCAATGATCCAATTCTTCGATTCGAGTTCTCGGGTTTTTTGCGACGAACTGGAATTGAGCTGAAAAAAAATACGCAATTTTCAGATAGTGAATACCTGTGACGGTTCGCATGCTACGAACCCAAACCCAAACCCTAACTTGTTTTTGGCCGAAAAGTGACGTTTCTGGACCCTCCACACACTCACGTAAGGAATTTCCTAAGGGAACCTATATATTCCTATATTTTCTAGGATCCCTTAGGATTATATAGGATTATATAGGATCCTCTAGGATTATATAGGATCCTCTAGGATCTTAACTTGAGCTTTTCAGCTCAGCGTAACAGTGGGATTATCATCTTTAAGTTCCTCTATGATCCTCTAGGATCTTAACTTGAGCTTTTCAGCTCAGCGTAACAGTGGGATTATCATCTTTAAGTTCCTATAGGATCTTAACTTGAGCTTTTCGGCTCAGCGTAACAGTGGGGTTATCATCTTTAAGTAGTTCCTACATGAAGTTAAGCTTGCAGATAAGTTCCTACAGGAAGTTAAGCTTGCAGATAAGTTCCTACACGATGCTAAGCACGACAGACAAGTTCCTACAGGAAGCTAAGCTGGATAAATAAGTTCCTATAGGAAGGTAAGCTTGACACACAAGTTCCTACAGAAAGCTAGGCTTGACAGACAAGTTCCTACAGGAAGTTAAGCTTGCAGATAAGTTCCTACACGATGCTAAGCACGACAGATAAGTTCCTACAGAAAGCTAGGCTTGACAGATAAGTTCCTACAGGAAGTTAAGCACGACAGATAAGTTCCTACACGATGCTAAGCACGACAGATAAGTTCCTACAGGAAGCTAGGCTTGACAGATAAGATACTATAGGAAGTTAAGCTGGACAGATAATAAAGCTATTGCATACAAATATATTCAGTATTGCTCTTCACTAGTTGCTAGATTGTTTTGGACGTGCTTAGGCACCAAGATGGCACGCATTTGCTCCTTTTCTATGTCCACTAATAAGCACACCTTGCCAAGAATGTGCTCAAGGGGCATGCAAGTATACTCGGCGAGGGTCTGTGTTGTCAGTGTAGCAACGCTGTACCGGTTCACTTTCTCAACAAGCTGCCATGTGCGCAAGATAGCAACAGCTTCTTCTCCCCACTTGCCGGATCGTGTCACCCCAAGAAGATACAATACTTCACCGTACGTGGTCATGTCACGGCATACCACGTTGCAGTCCCTTCGGATATTATCGGCACAAGCATCCAGGATGCGGATCTCCGGACCATACAATATCGCGCGCTCATAACGTCGGATTGAAGTGATTTCACCGGAAAAGAAGTCGGATACGGCCGACTCAGCAGCCTCGGATAGAAAGAGTGCCCCTTCACTCCAAGTCACCGCCGATTCATCTAAGTGCCGCACAAGACCAACCGTGAGCCTCTCCGCGAAAATGTTGTCTTCAGCAACTGGGTAGAGTTCATCCGGCGGCACGATCCCTTGTTCACGAAGGCAGGAGATCGCTCGGAGAAGTGATTCTCGAACACAATTTTGGCGAGCCTGCAATCGCTCAGGTTCGCACGTCACCTTGTTCTCCAAAGCAGCACCAAGAGTGCCGAGAGTAGTCTCGACGTAAAGCTCCTTCCGCTCCTTCAAAGGGCCACCATGCCGCTCGGAGTCGATCATGTGGCAAGCTGCTGAATGCAGGTTTGACCTCAACTCCGATATCACACCGTTACCCTCGAAGAGTCTTGCAACTTGCAGGAGAGAACTTTGTGCCCGTTGTTGACTCTCGACATACGTCATGCCAGGATGGCAACCATACCAAACATGAAGCATAACAACATGAAGATGGTAAAAGATGTCGGCCAAAAATGTCTGCGGAATAAAGGCCTCCAGTTCAAGGAGAGGAAGGTAAACTGCGAACTGCCAGGCGGTGTCGTCATAAGTCCACTGGGACCGCGCGGATGTCAATCGTTTCGGAGGACGCGAAATGTCGGACACCACGACCATGTTCTCCACACGCTGTTCAATCTCGGACTCGTATCTCGAAGCAATGTAGACTGGGTCATCGTTGACGTGGAGAACTCTCTTTTCCGGAAATAAAAGAGCCAGAAACTTGTCGCATACCCCGTGATTGTACAAGTGAGCGACAGGGTAGTTCACACCAGCAACAGCATCAAAGTACGGCACTTTTCGAAGAAGAACGTTGAGGTACTTCATGTGGCGATCGTCTTCCTGGCGCAACGCATCAGCACGTATAGAAGCATTGGTGAACTTCTCAGCGTTGACAGCGAAGACCGACGGCAAAGAAACACCAGTGTACCCGGTGGGCAAGTCTTCCACTCGAACGGGCACTCGCTGACGCTTCCCACCCACCACAACCGCTTTTTTCAGTTGCTTCCTTTTCTCACTTCTTGCCCTCACTTGCAAGGCCCTTTCCTCTGCTGTTGTCTGGACAGCGGGTTCAGAGTATCCAGCGAACCGCACAACACCATTCACGGTATTTGCAACGAAGCGGCAGTTGAAGCAAAAACAGAACGAGCTGTGACTGCACAAAGACAGAAACTTTGCACGTGCCGGCTCATCAGCATCTAAACCCATCCAAAAAGATTTCACTGGCCGACTGTCCATCTTAGTCTGGTGTCCTACACATGCTGCACTAAGGACGTCCTTGGCAAGCAACTGCAAGTGCCCGTTCATGTTCGCAGGTTGCTTGGGCCCAGCAATAATCTGCACAACTTTCGAAAACTGGATTTGACTGGACTGTAGGGAGCTGATGTCAGTTGGCTTGTACAATATAAGTGCATGAGACCAGGACTTTTTTTTAAAAGTTTCCTCCCAGTCTATTCCAAGGTTGAAAGTCTTGGTTTCTTTGGAGTCAAAGATGTCGACACCAAAATCAGACTTAATACGCCGACCAAGATTCGCGTAGTGGGGATGTGTCCAGATGGATGCACCTTGATATGGGGAAGCAGAATTATCTGGTTGTCGTCGATCGAACTGCGTGTACGCCCTCACGTAGGCTGTTTGATCGGCCAGGATGTCTTGGCACTTGTTCAAGCCAAAGTACAGGCCCCAGGCAGCAGGACGAATTTGACGGCCGTCATCCGTTGTGAAACGCCTTTCTTTGCATCTGAGACCAGTGGCAGGAATGACACACCGACATTCACACAACTCACAAGCATGGTCGTCTCCGATATGCTTGCTCCACTCCTTGCGTGGCATGGCAGGGAATAACTTTTCACAGCCAAAACCACAGGTGTGGTACTCTGTGTAATCCAGTTTGTTGAAATCCACACCGATGCTTTTCAGAAGCAAGTAAAAAGAACGAGGAAACTGGTTCCCCTCAGGAAGCTCATGTTTGTGCCGGAAGTCACACTGCTTTGTGATGTCTGCCTTAGAAACATTTCCTCGAAAGATCATGGCAATGAACGAAACAACGCTCTCAAGCAAAGTGACTCGGGCACCACTATATAGAGGCTCCAAAACTCTGGGAGCCACAGGCGTGTACTCTACCTCGTCGTCAACAATCAAGTCGGAAAATGCCGAGAGGTCCGAAGCATTGGACTCAGCGGTGTCGTAGTCGCTGCTCGCTGAGCTGGTGTCTGAGAGAGAGCCGTCATCCGGTGAGAAAGCACTGTGTTCTGAAACTGCAGCAGGACTCGAAAGGTCTGATGAAAGCTGTGCTGTAATGTCTGAAAATTCGGAGAGCTCTGAGCCGGACATAATTTTCGTGAAACTGCAGGCCGCCAACACAAATCAGTTTACAGGTCAAAGGCGAAAGTCTTCCCTTTCGGACCAACGTTCCGAACGGAAACATCGATCGATCCTAGGATCGATCATTGTAGCCAATAAAAGTTAGAATCCTATAGGATCCTATAGGATCCTGCATCCTACAACGTGATACAACCGTGATCCGATTGGCTGAATTCAATCCATTCGAATTATGGGACAGAACCTTCATCGTCCAGGATCGGTCTTCGGACGTCCGATGGCTAGCATTAGAAAATCCAACCGCATATAAGTAGGTCAACATTCCATGGTATGCGACGAGTGCAGCCGTTTCCGTCTGTAGCCGTTACCAACCATGAATTCCATTTTCATCCATCGCAAAGGTTGTCAGGATGATGAAGCTCCGACGAAAGTCAATGTCTGCACGTTGAAGTCAGGGTTAGAAGCCAAGGACGTGAGGCAGGATGTAGAGGAGACCATCAGGGCTCACTGCAATGTACAGCAGGATCTGCCACTACGAATTTCCATCAAAGTAGGTGACGGCGAATGGGTTCCTGCGTCTTTAGGGGTCGTACTGCAAGCCTTGAATGGTGAGGCGCAGGTGTCCGTAAAACATGTCCCGCCTGCCACACCGGAACCATCCACCTCGGAACCTACCACGCCGGGCGTGCACATTAAGAAAGAGACGCACCAGCAAGCGAAGGATGTTAGTAGTTCTGTCCATACTAAACGTAGTGGTGTCAAGAGGGAAACGGACGAGGGCGGGGACTCTGAAAGGAATCCATCACCGGATGAATCGTCTGGCCACAAGAAAAGGAAGCCCAACAATTACCCCCAAGTCGCAGTTTTGTCCGCCCTCAAAAGAGAGTGCCTCAGCGTGGGGTATCGTGAGTACTTGGACGGCAACGGCCTGAAGGCTAAGTTATTTTTGAGGAAGGAGGTAAGGAATCCGCTGTGCACCGTTGTGTTCAATCCACGTTTATCGTGTTATCTTTGTACCTGCAGGATGCATGTATTTGAATGATAACACCCAACCCACTTCAAATCTCGTTTCTTATCTCTGATTTGAAGTACCCATCGCCCTTCGTTGACAGGAATATGAGGAGGTCGCACGCGCACAGAACCTCAAGATTCATCCTATGGAAAAAGCTTTCCACCGCATGCGAAAGAACGCCGAGAAAACACCGGATTCTCCTGTCTTTGAAATCGAACTGGACGATTTCTATCGCTATGCCGTTCAGGAATTCTACGCTCACAGGTAACTTTCTTTCTTTCTTTCGTTCTTCGTCTCATACTCTCTCTCATACTTTCTATGTCTCATACTCTCTCTCGATGCATGTGGGCCTGTGGCCTTTGCTCGAGGGACTAGGGACTCGATGCATGTGGGCCTGTGGCCTCTGCTCGAGGGACTAGGGCCTCGATGCATGTGGGCCTGTGGCCTCTGCTCGAGGGACTAGGGACTCGATGCATGTGGGCCTGTGGCCTCTGCTCGAGGGACTAGGGACTCGATGCATGTGGGCCCGTGGCCTCTGCTCGAGGGACTGTTGATGCTAGCTCATATGTTTCCTTTTGTTTGTTGACTAGACGCATCATGTGCACTTAAAGTATGTTGATGACATGTTTGACACTGTAGGTTAAAAATCGTGGGAACGACGCTGAAGAACACCCCTTCAGAGAAGCACGACTGCAACTTGAAGAAGGTCGTTATCTCCGCCGATACACCTACAGGCACAGGAAATGCCGACAAGAAAGACGGGAAGGAAGACGTGGACGTCAAGGCCGCTGCAAGCTCTAGGGGCGCTGATGACCTGGAATCCGAACCTTTGGACATCCGTGAGCCGTTGCAGCCCGTGCCAGCACAGCGTCAACCCGTAAGGAGACGGCGAGCGGTGCGTAGCTTTTTCCATCCTTGTGTAGTGCACATGCGTATGGTGTCCATGGCCTTATAAATATGAGTTTGCCCACCCACCTGTGTTGATTTTCCTGAGCAGGATATATCTAACCGTTATTATCTTGTGTAGGCGGACGAAGGAGAAGGAAGGAAAAGCGATGCACAGCAAAAGCTGCCGGGCGCCGCAGCAAAAAATAGACCGTCTCAGAAGAAGAAAGAGCGCGATCCCAAGGAGGAGGTGTGCAAGGTCAAGCCGGTGGTATACCCGGAGGACCACATTTTCCCTCCGCCGGACGAGTTCCAGTGGGACCCGAAAGTATCCTTGCAGGTATATTTTTAAAGGCTTACGCCCATTATGTTCGAAGCTGTTGTCACATGGTATTTTGGGGGGATTTTTAGGACACTATACTTAGTGCTCTGTTTATTGTTCCATAGGTATTTGCCCCTCTTTTCCAGCCTACGATGCTGCAGTATACCATCAAGGAAGGGGAGGCAAGCGAAGCCCTCCGGCTGCAAATTAAAAACCAGAAGGACAGAATCGACGCGCTCACCCGTGGGAAGCTCACCTCCCACTTTTACGTGGGGAAGGTATATCAACAAGCGGAGCGCGTGGGTAGAATCAGAGTGAGCCACTGGTGGTTGGGATATGTTTTGTGCCACGTCGCGACCAAAACCGGTAATAGGTTCACCATCCTTTACCAGGACAACAGCAGCTGTTCTATGTCCGAGGACGATCTGGATTCTGCTCTTGGGCTGGAAGAGGAGTCTGTCGAGTGTGTCACGTGCGAGAACAAAACGTCGGAGCCAACTACCTTTGTGATGTGCTCCACTTGTTCCAAGTGGTGGCACATTGGCTGCCATATTCCGATCGTCACCGTGGAGGATTTGAAGGCCCCCGACTGGTTCTGCGCGGAGTGTGTGCGCATCACTAACGGTAGCAGTGATACAATTGCTAAAAGCAACGAGGATGCCGGCAGAGGTTTTCCGGGAGAATTTATGACAGAGGTAGACAAAGTCTTTCATGATTGTGGGTTATCACTCGAAGACGATGCTGCCTAAGCACGTCCAAAACAATCTAGCAACTAGTGAAGAGCAATACTAAATATATTTGTGTGTAATAGCTTTATTATCTGTCCAGCTTAACTTCCTGTAGGATCTTATTTGCAAGCTTAGTTTCCTATAGGATCTTATTGTCAAGCTTAGCTTTCTGTAGGAACTTATCTCCAGCTTAACTTCCTGTAGGCTCTAAGTCTTAGCTTTCTGTAGGAACTTATGTGTCAAGCTTACCTTCCTATAGGAACTTATTTATCCAGCTTAGCTTCCTGTAGGAACTTATCTGTCGTGCTTAGCATCGTGTAGGAACTTATCTGCAAGCTTAACTTCCTGTAGGAACTTATCTGCAAGCTTAACTTCATGTAGGAACTTAAAGATGATAATCCCACTGTTACGCTGAGCCGAAAAGCTCAAGTTAAGATCCTAGAGGAACTTAAAGATGATAATCCCACTGTTACGCTGAGCTGAAAAGCTCAAGTTAAGATCCTAGAGGATCCTATATAATCCTAGAGGATCCTATATAATCCTATATAATCCTAAGGGATCCTAGAAAATATAGGCATATATAGGTTCCCTTAGGAAATTCCTTACGTGAGTGATGGAGGGGAGGTTGAATTGGTGGAGTTGGCACATGCATGCCGGGCCCCTCAAAGCTCGGGGGCCCGTGATCCCGGCAGCAATGACCACTTACAATAGGTTGCACGGCAAGTTGTCAGGAAGGCGGCAGGATGCTGAACTATTGGCCACCGGGAGGGCTTGGGACGCACAGGCATCTGTGGGGATGGGGCCCCAAGTAGGAACAATGCAGAACGGCACTTACAGTGCAAGTGCAGAGCACATCGCTCAGGTTTGCAACTTCCTCGCAGGGTATTCAGACCAAGGGCTTCAGTCCCATAGAGTTGGTGTTGGGAATGGAGGGTTGCAAGGGCAGATCAGTGGCGGGCGCAAATTTACAATTTTTCAAATCAATATAAACTGATTTGTAGAGGCAAATCAATTTATCATTCTCAGCCCCTAAGGACGGTCCGTGGGAATTCCGGCAGTAGTAGTGTTGTGGGTGGGCAATCAAGCTCTCCAGGCTTTAGGTCAACAGCGTGACGGTCCTCGGCATAGGCCTGGTGGCGATGGGATGGCTCAATCCGCGGCCAACTGGCTTCAGGAACACAGCAGCAGTGTGCCGGCAATGCAGTTGCAGATCTCTAGAGAGGCTCAGGTAGCCCAACGAGGCTTATTAGGGGCGGGGCCCCATTCTTCACTATCGAGCTCCGGAAATTCCGGATAAGTGTCCCGAACGGTGTGGCTGAATCCTTTGATCCCCGGTGTGGGTACATAGTGCAGCCAAAGGAATTGGCCCAAGGATAAGCCACACACACCACACATTCGGGTTGGGGGTAGAGGCCGATAGGGTTGCAATTCAGTGCGCAGATCGGTGGCGGGGGCGCTAGATCAGATGGGAGCAATTCAGTGTAGCACTATTCTTAGCCCCTTGGAGCAGCCCTTGAGAATACCGGCTGTGTCGTGGGTGGACAAGCTCTATATAGTGCGACCAGGCTTTATCTAGGGCAGGCAGAGAGCAGCGTCGGTGGGTAGAAGTGAACTGACTCCAGAGAGCAGTGCGTCACCGGCACTGCACTTGCAGATAGAGTGTCTCGGGTAGCCCAGTGAGGCTTACTTATTAGGGGGTCCCATTCTTCACTAACAATGAGCTCTGCAGAATTCGAATAATAAGTCGGGTGGCCCTGAACGCAGGCTTGATGGTGGGAAGATGGCTCGAGCAGCGTCGGGGGGTAGAAGTGAACTGACTCCAGAGAGCAGTGCGCCACCGGCACTACTGCACTTGCAGATAGAGTGTCTCGGGTAGCCCAGTGAGGCTTACTTATTAGGGGGTCCCATTCTTCACTAACAATGAGCTCTGGAGAATTCGAATAATAAGATAGTGTCCTGAATAGAAGCGTGTGCTGAATCCTTTGATCCGTCCCGGTTGAGGGTTTTGGCAGGGCATGCATCCAAGCTAATAACATCTCTCTGCAGAGGGATATCCCATCCCAAGGGAAGGGTTGGGCAATAATGTTGTTGTCCTCAAACCACCTCATACCACAGGGAACGATTGTGCTTCTGAAAGAGGATAAACCATGCGGACCTCCCACTATCATGCTCTTCAATGGTCAAGCAGAATCATCGTGAACGCCTAGACTCGCCACAAGTGCATATTTTGCAGCAATATTTGCAGCTCTATCTGCCAATTCACATATGCGGTGACTATTTCAGCATATCATGGCAAGGAAAGACACGGATTCATATGACAACAGGAGTACGCGATAACGGCAACACAACTTCACATTATATATAATAATCATATTCTCACCATACAAAGGGATACCTGCTAGTCTCGACGTCTTGGATCGTTTGACAAGCTCTTCTCCCGAGTTGTTGCAAAGCCCGTCATAAGGCAAATCGGGCATCGTATTAACCACCTGATGAGGAACACATGCAAGCAAACTGCAAACTTCAACACTCGTTCAGTGCAGCTCTGATCTATCTATCTGTATGTGATTCAACCTGCAAGAAATAATGGTTTACAATTGGATCGACGCGCGCAACGACAAATGCATAATAACTACTCACAAGTATGTAGTTGTAGACTTTTATGTACCCTCGAGCTTTGCTTTCTACATCGCATGATAGAGGGCAGATTTTTTCAGCTAACCAATCCGAGATCTACAGTAAGAGACAATTGCGAGATCTGGCCGCCCAAGATCTCACAGTGCAGACGAATGCGAGACAGTTGAGAGATCTGGCCACGCACGAATGAACCCAAGTTCCCACAGCATTAGTGCACCGCAAGTAGACGAATGTGAGACAGTTGGGAGATTTGGCCGCCCAAGTTCCCAAAGTAGTGTAGACGAATGCGAGACAGTTGGGAGATAGATATGGCCGCCCAACTTCCCATAGTACGGACAAATGCGAGACAGTTGGGAGATATGGTCACGAACCCAAGTTCTCATAGTGCAGACGAATGAAAGACAATTGAAAGATCTAGCCGCCCAAGTTGCCACAGTAGTGCAAGCAGGCGAATACGAGACAGTTGGGAGATCTGGCCGCCCAAGTTCCCATAGTCTGCCAGACAAATGCAGGCGTTGGGAGATCCGGCGGCCCAAGTTCCCACATACATACAGTGTTGCAGACAAATGCGAGACAGTTGAGAGATCTGGCCACGCACCCAAGGTCCCACAGTGCAGACGAATATGAGACAATTGGGGGATGTGGCTGCCCCATCCAGTTTTCACATACAACAGTGCAGACGAATATGCGACAATTATTGGGGAATGTGGCCGCCCAAGTTCCCACAGTGCCGCAGACGAATAATGCGAGACAGTTGGGAGATCTGGCGGCCCAAGCTCCCACAATGCTGCAAATGAGCATGGTCGACACTTGGAAGATCCGGCGGCCCACGTTCCCATATGCAGTGTCGCAGACGAATGCGAGACAGTTGGGAGTTCTGGCCACGCACCCAAGCTCCCACATACAGTGCAGACGAATGTGAGACAGTTGGGAGACCTTGCGGCCCAAGTTCCCACATACACTGCCGCAGACGGATGCGGGACAATTGGGAGATCCGGCCGTCCAACAATTCCATGGTGCAGACAAATATATGCGAGCCAGTTGGGATATCTGGCGGCCCAAGTTCCCACAGCAAAGATTAATATGTGGCAAGCAAGCCATCAGACTCAAGGGTCGGAATCGGTTTCATTTTTGTAATTGATTATCAACAATCATAATTGTTACATTTGTTGAAATCGATTTGATTGTCTCGCCCTTAACAGTGGCAATTTTTGCGAGTTTGAAAGTAGTTATCACGATTAATCATAATTGTACGGCTCAAATCCAAATCGATTCGATACCAATAATCGATTAATCAGACAAATTACATTGCAAAATCACAAATCGATTCCGACCCTTGATCAGACTGTTGGGAAAACAGTATGATATGAAACGTTTAGAAAGCTGACTCATTTTGAGCACATGCACTCACGAAATATTTATCCTAGATTGTCGTATATAATCCTATATACTAGGACGATATAGGACTATATAGGATGTATATCTGGGATAATATAGGAGAATGCAGGATTTTCATATATGTAGACTACTGTCATCGTACGTCAACAACAGTAGCCCTCACAGTTTGAATTGAAGCGGGTACGGAATAAACGATATGACGATTTTCCCCCAATCGTGCGGGACTGTTTCGAATGCATCGGCGGACCTGGCGGGGATGCGCGATTTTACCTTCGAGTAGCCCACGCCAGGCCCGCCGCGGACCTGGCGTGGACCATGTGCCACGCCAGGTCTGCCAGCAGGCGGACCTGGCGTGGCAGTTTCACATCAGGTCCGCCTGGCGGACCTGGCGTGAATACTGGCGCGATTAATCGCGCCGCGGACCTGGTGTGTAACATATATAAATGTAAATTCGGGATTAGATTAGATCCCGGGATTAGATCAGGTAGGGCCATATGATCAGATCTGAGAACATTGGCATATAGATCATCTGACAGAAATCATAGCAGATGAAGTGACAGATGACTTGGGACTATCTTGGAAAACCGTATGTGAAAGCTGATGAGGATCAAGAAACTGTGAAGTGAAAGTCCGGGAAATCATCGATGCTTGTCACACTACTGTGACTAGTAGACATTTTGTGCCCGTTCATTGTGCAAAGTAAGTACTCTCCTTTTCGCACCGAAGGTGCATCTATTCCTCTCGTCCGAAAATGGGGGAAAAAAAAACACTAATTACCCCATCCTATAATTTATATCACACATTACATGTATGTTCCATATTTAAGACAATCTGTTTTTCAAACACGTCGTCCGATCAAACTGATTCAATCATATAACTACATTTTCTGATCTAACCACTTTTATGCAACGGACATTCAACGAATGCCGCCACGCCGTCCTTTCCTCACACTTTTTGTCGCTGCAAACATCGCGCTCCCGTCGCGTCGTCGCAGCCCAGACACGAGACAGACCTCAGATCGAGATACCCACATCGCAATCGAATGGCAAAGCGAGCGCGAGCGGAGCGGGGGCGGAACCCCCGCGACGTGACGTGGGAGCGACGAGTGGGCTTCACTGTTATAATCATGTTTTTACACCTTCGGTGCGTCGGCTGGGAGCGCATGCATGCGAGCAGTGTTCATGATAAGTATTTATTTAATCTCAAGTCGGTCATCTTAACCGCGTAACTGTCTTGATGAAGTTCCAACACTTCTGAGGACTAAATCATTAGACTAAATCATTAGAGCATTGCTTGTTCTCTCCTCTGGGAAACTGCCTATGGCTTCTTAGCTGAGCTTGTAGTTTCAGAGGCTACAACAGTAACGCTTCAACAGGCTACGGTGGCCGGGAGAGTTTCTGGCAAAACTGGCTTCCAAGGAGGAGAAAGTGGAAATCGCTCACAACTTTTTGTAGAAGAAGCATGTGATGACACGTGGCTATCTAGCTGAGCTTGATGCAAGCAAGACAATCAAAGGCAGTCATGGTGCAGTCCACGAAAGCGAGCGCTTATCAAACAGCGCGGACGTGTTTTTGTGAATTGTGTAAGCAGCTGATCAGAGGCGAGGACAAGAAGGGGAACCAAGCGGGGCCCGCGTAGCAACAGTGGCGGTCAGCACGGCACCGACAAGAAACCCACATTGGGAATTGCAGGGGGTGTATGAGATTACAGGGGGGCGCGGGGCGAGAAGAGTTCGGGCGGACAGAGTTTGGCGAATCGGGCACTAGGATAGAGTTCAACAAGGGGGCAGCAGCGTTTTGCAGGGGGCAGAGTTGTACTAAATTAGGGGAGTTGGAATTCTGCAGGGGGTGGGGCAGAGTTTGGCAAGGAAGAAGCAAAGGTAAGCCGAGAAGAGTTTTCCAAAGGGCCGGGCAAGCAGAGTTTTGTAGCCTGGGAATGGGAAGCAGAACAACAATCTGTTCAAATTGGAGTGCAACAGAATTCTGGTGGTTTCAGACTTTCAGAATCCGTGACTCCTGCTGCAGTAGAGCCGAATGACACATGTAGCTCCGTGGCACAAACAGGATGTACAAGTAGCCACGAAGCGACACGCCTGTTCAGCTCTGTTCCTTTTGCTCTTGCAAACAGGAACTTCACGGGTACCTACGGTATTCTGTGAAGCACACTGCAAAATCTGATTTTGTAAGAATTTCTTCACCTGTTTCACCTGTAAACAGTAGAGTAGGTAGTGACAAGACCACTAGGTTGTACGACGGCGATCGAACGACGACGGGAGATCTAACAGCGAAGTCGCGGAGACGGCGTTTACGACTGCAAACGACGGCTTCACATCGGCTACGGCAGTACGATTGACTACACTGTGACTCCTTTGAGGGAGAAGAATGGCTGGAAATGCTAAGGGCAAGACTCCAGAGGATTTCCCTCCCCTCCCGGGGAAGCCAGACATCGGGCAGGCTTCCCCTTCCCCCGCAGCACTGACCACACAGGACGTGCTGATGCAACAAATTCTGATCATGCAAAAGCAGCAAGGGAAGCTGCTTGAAATGCAGAGGCAGCAGGCAGAGGAGCATCGCCTGCTGCGTGATGAGCTTCACCGACAAGCACAAATCAACGTGGAGTTGGAGGCGAAGGTGGCAGCGAAGCCTGGGACTTCGGACCCGAACACCGTAGCCAAGACCGCCGAGCAACTTCTGGAGAGAAGGAGGAAGCTGGCGTACGTGCCAGCAGCCTCAGTCAACCCGTTCCCGCCGCGGCCGGCTACGCTGACATCGAGAATGCCTCAGTTGTATGTATGACCTGCACGGCAACAAGACGTACGACGCTCTCTCCAAGAAGTCCAACTCCTCAATGAAGTACGAGTGTCTGGTTCTGGCTCGGGCGCTGTCTTATTTGCACGACGTGGTGTACGAATGCAACGAGACGTTGGACGTGAACGAGGACTGCGATTTGTCGGGTAGCGAGTGACTAAAACGTTTCCACGCAGTGACCAACTCTGTGCACGGCGTGTACGCGATGCTATGCAACAGATGGACGATGCTGGAACTGCGCGGGCAGCTGGAGCAGGAGCCTGGATCTTCACAGCGGGGAGGATCTGACGCTCTACGTGCTAAACTGCAGTTCGTGGAGGACAGAGTCTACCAGGCACGCAGCGGACGGCGTGGTGGCGGACGAGGTGTTGCAGCAGTGGCTGAACGACTTCGACAAGAACCCCGGCAAGGCAATGCTGAGCCTTACGTCAAAAAATGCAGCGAGTGCGGAAACGCGGGTCGTCAAAGATCCACGGGACCGAGACCAGCGCTGGAAGGAGAACGAGCGGCGTAAGAAGTACCATACGAGGAGAAGGACGGTAAGAAGCCTACCGACAAAGGCGGCAAGGGCCGGGGCGGAAAGCCCGCGGCCGATGTGTGATGTGCGTGCCGCCGCCCCGTCCAGCGCAACAGCCCTCTCCGGGCGCTGGTCGGGGGAAACTCACCGTGCAACAGCAGGTGAGACAACGGAGGGGAGCATGGCGCGCGGCGGGCGCCAGTTCCGAAGTGATGCAATGGATTACTCACGGGGTGAAGTTGAGGTGGAAGCGCGGGCCTCCGCCTCCGTTCGACCACGGTGTGTCACTGAGGGATGCTACGCGGCAGCAGCAGGTGTGGCTGGACACGGAGAAAGAAAGGTTGCTACAGAACGGTGCCTGGACGAGAGCGACGAGAAGATCTCATGTTTCTCGCGCTTTTTTAATGCTTTTTTAAACCGGGCACGAACAAGTGGAGACTGGTGGTGGACTTCCAATGGCTGAACCAGTGGTGTGTGAAGAATCGCGTGAAGATGGAGACGCTGAAGAAACTAAGGAGACTGGCGAAGCCGGGCGACTGGTGCTTCAGCTTCGACCTCTAGGACGATTTTATTTCATGCGCTGGGGATCCACCCGGACTTTCAACGCTTCATGCAGTTCGATCTGCAAGGGACCTGCTTCAATGTTCAGCGGCGCCGTTCGGGTGGAACGACGCTCCGAGGGTCGGTGTTCTGCAAGTTCGTACGCGTGATGGTGGAAGCTCTACGTTCTCCACAGGCAGCGGAAGATCGCAGAGAAATCAGGAGGCTGCGGGACGGTTCCGCAGTACGACAACGATGGTCAGTCCGTCGCAGAGCAGGTGGTGCTGGCGAGAACGCGAACCGTCACAGCGGAATGCGAGCACTACCGTACATGGACGATTTTCTGGTGCTGGTCGAGTCTCAGAGAGAAGGCTTTCTGCGTCGAGAAAAAGTTCAACTGGTGCTTCATCGACTAGGCCTACAGCGGAACGAGAAGAAAGGCCAATGGGAGCCTACACAGGTGGTGGAGCACCTCGGTTTGGAGGTGGACCTGAAGCTGGGACAATTCCGTGTAACAGAACGACGGGTGCACAAAATCCACACCAGGGCGAAGGAGATCCTGTGCGACGCAGCGAGAAATCGGAGGTGGATTCCTGCCAGGAGACTGGCTTCCTTCACGGGACTCTGCCAATCCGTGTACTTGGCAGTACCAGCGGCGCGGCTCTACCTACGGGAGCTCTACTTCGTGCTGGCAGAGAAACGCAGCTGGGGAGCAAAGGTAAAGATCTCGCGTGCAGCTCGGGGGGACTTAGAATGGTGGTCCAGGCTGCCTGTGATGAGCAGGTGGAACGGGCGCAAGATCTGGAGATCCCCGGCGAGAGCGAAGGTGCACACAGACTCTTCGATGTGATGGCCTGGGAGGAGTGCTGAACCTGAAGTTCCCCGCGAGAGGTTTCTGGTCAGACGAGATGCGCAACAGGCACATCACACACCTGGAGCTGGAGGCCGTGTACAAGACCGTGCAGGCGTTCCTGAAGGAGCTGGAGGGCAAGGTCGTACGACTCTACTGTGACAACCAGGCGGTGGTGGCGATGCTCTCACACTTCACCTCCAGGAACCCGGACCTGATGAGGAGAATGCGGAGGCTCTGGCTGCTGCTGGATCTGCACGACATCGAGTTGCAGGCTCGTTACATCCGCAGCGAGGCCAACGTGTGGGCCGACAACCTTTCTCGCTGCGAGGATTTGGACGATTGGAGACTCAATCGAGACTGGTTCGTGTGGGCCAACAAGCAGTGGGGCCCCTATCTACACAGTCGACCGGCTCGCTTCCGAGATCTCCGCGCAGCTTCCTCGGTACTACGCTGCGTGGAAGGACCCGAAGTGCGAAGGTGTGGACTCTCTGACGTACGACTGGCGGGGGGAGAACAATTGGGTGAACCCCCCGTGGGCGCTGCTGGACGAGGTGGCGCACAAGCTGCGGGAGGAGGGGGCCGCTGCTACGGTGGTGGCTCCGTACTGGCCGGGACAGTCCTGGTTCAGGGAGTTGGAGGCCCTGGCCACCGAGGTGGTGATCATGCCGCGGCGCAGGGACTTATTCACTCCGAGCAGGCTGGGAGGGTCCGAGCTGCTCGGGCCCTCAAAATGGGACGCTGTGATGTTCTTCATCGAGGCGCGCCCGTGAGTTGCTACGCTGCTGAGGAACGAAGGAGCTCTGCTTCGTGTACGTCAGCAGCTGAGGTGACCGTGGGCTCTAAAATCGAGGTGTTCTGGAAGGACGATGACTGCTTCTACCCGGGTGTGGTGAAGGAGTTCAACGAGGACGGGAAGGCGCACGTGCTGTACGACGACGGCGACGAGGAGACACTGGACCTGTCCAAGGAGAACTTTTAAATTATTAACAGCTCGGGCGTGTCGGAGCTGACGGACGAGGCAGCGGACGCGGACGGCGAGAACATTGACTGCGGAGGCGACTACGAAGAGAACAAGCGCGGTGGTGCTGTACAAAACTTCCTCACGGGCTCACTCTGTGAGCGGTGGAGGAGTGAGTTGGGACAGTCCCGGCTCACAGAACTGGCAGTGACAATGCAGAGAAAAGCACTGTTGGACACGACGATGAGCAACTACGGACCGAAGGCGCGGCGCTTCATTTTATTTTGTGAGCAGCACCAACGGCCGTGGCTGCCGGCATCGGAGGCGACTGTGTTGCTGTACATCGCCTCTCTGTTGAAGGACGGGGGCATCAAGTCAGCTTCCTTACAGCCGTACTTGTCAGCCATCAACAACTACCACGAGGACCTGCGATTTCCTGGACCAGCGAAGGGTCGTGCTGTGACCCGAGCTGTGAAAGGGATGGCGACCATCCAGGCGGAGCTGGCGGTGCAGGAGGAGAACATCGAGACCCAGCGGACTTGGCTGCCAGCGGCACACGTACGACGTGTTCACGAAGCAGCGCTGAAGTTGACTCCGAGATCTCCTGAGGAGCTGCGGCTGCTACGAGCCTTCGCCTACGTGGTTGTTGCCTTTGTGACCTTTGGCAGACCGGACACGGGGACTTCGTTGTCACGACAGCACGTTCATTGTGGCGACAGTGAGTTCTCGGTGGTGCTGCTGAAAGAGAAAGGACGGCGACATCACCTTGTGAAGAGACGCCTGTGCATCCCCTGGAAGGGGGTGGCTCTTTTGAAGGAGCTGATCGAGCACTGGGAGTTTCACCGTGACACGGCTTGGAGCCGATCTGAGAAGACTCAACCTGACGCCTACTGGCTGCTACCCGAGGACCCGAAGAACTTCAAGGCTTCAGTTGCCAATGACTGGATTGGTCTGGCTCTCAGCGAGCCGGATTGCAGACCCCCGGAAGGAGGCCATTTTTCTGCACACAGCACTCGGAAGGGTGCCACGACGTGTGCTCGAGCTGTGGATGTTGCAATGGAGAAAGTGTGCTTCTTCGGAGGCCGGTCACAGTTCTCTTCGGCAGTGCAGCACTACATCGACCGGACAGCTTTGAGGGACGCAGACATGAACTACTACTTCGAATGGTTAACATGATCACAGTGACAGAGATCAGATTTCTTTTGTGTGCCTCACAGTTTCATCTTTGGTTTCATGGCAAATGAGGATTCAAGCAAAAGAGAAATGTTCAAATTGGAGTGCAACAGAATTTTTGTGGTTTCAGACTTTCAGAATCCGTGACTCCTGCTCACCTGCTGCAGTAGAGCCGAATGACACATGTAGCTCCGTCACACAAACAGGATGTACAAGTAGCCACGAAGGGACACGCCTGTTCAGCTCTGTTCCTTTTGCTCTTCCCACCGCTCCCGACCCAGAGGACTCTTTCCTTTTGGTGACTTGCACAGACAGTCTGGACATCTCATCAAACTTGAATTTAGAAAGCATTTAAAAAGCACAAAATGCATTTTCAAACACTTTACAAAATCATTTAATGAAATGTATTGCAGTGCCTGCCTTTGGCAAATGAGGATTCGAGCAAAAGAGAAATAGCGAGTATAACGACAACAATAGAGACTCGGTCTTTTAAACATGAGCCACCGGGGAGCAATATTGAGTTATCGTACAGCAGGGTCCTTGCAACTATGGAGGGTCCAGAATCGTCACTTTTCGGCCTAAAACAAGTTTGGGTTTGGATTTGAGATCGTAGCATGCGAACCGTTACCGGTATTCACGATCTGAAAATTGTATATTTTTTTCAGCTCATTTCTAGTTCACCGGGACAACCGGAGACTCAAATCGAAAAAAACGGTTTTGCCACACCGATCGCAAAACGGTGACGGAACTGACGCTTTTGTCACCGTTTTGCGATCAATGTCGTCACGGCTTCAAATTTTCCGTTCGAGTTTTGGGGATTGTTGGATCGAACTACAATTGAGCTGAAAAAAAATACGCACTTTTAAGAACGTGATAATACAACTCTAACTTTGGCCGCAGCTAGACCCTCTGTACCTGCAAGGACCCAGTCTCAGATTATGCTGGATGGCAGAAGGTATGATTAAAATGCAACTCGCTCTGTCAGAGGAGAAGCTCAACAGTGGTGTGCGGAGCTCAGGAAGTTGGAACACCGCTGGCAGCCTGCGGCAGTGCGAATGCAGCGGCTATGCTGCAACAGTGCACTCGGAATAACTACACACCAAAGGCCCCAGTGTGACCTAAGTTGATGCAAAGTTGCTGTCGAATAGATGGTCGGTCGTGGTTGCCTGCCTCATCGGAGGCCACGTTGTGGTTGAATGTTGTTCATCTGCAGTCTCAGAAGGGCACTGCGGTGCAGGCTCCTACCACTGTTATGCGGCGCTACTTCTCTGCAATTAACGACTAAAACCACGAAGACATACGAAAGTTTGACAAAACAAATGCTAAGAACAATAAGGGCGAGCCGCCGTATCTCTGACAAGCCGCCGGAGCATGCATCCGGAGGCTATGATGCAAGCAGCAAAAGCAGAGCTGTCAGATGATGCCGAGACCATCCGGTCATTCCTACCTGCTAGGCACATGCATGCGATGTACGCGTGGGTGGCTCCGTAGTAGATGTGACAGGTCAGCATGACTAGTGCGTGGTCTCAGGTTGGTGCGACCATCTAGCACCTACACTGTTAGATGATATTGGCATATGTCACCTGAGTTGTAAGAAGGCAAAATTTTGGGTGAGTCATTGCGGACTGTCACAGTCTTCAAGGCCTTCGAGTTGGTAACAGTAGTGATCTTGCAGCCTGTGACGCCGGAAGAACGACTATTAAAGCAGTGATCCCTACAGCAAGTGTTGCTGGATAAACAAGTTGCTACCTCAGACTGCTTTGACTCAGGGAGGGAGAGCGGGATCGTGTTTTCCAGGCCGTGCAATGCCAGCACAACAGGGGTGCACTGCTTTTTGGGTGCTGCACGGGCATCTATTAAAATTGAGAGCCACGCGGAACAGAGAATCACAGACTGGACTGTGCAGCTGCTAGCACTACATAGTCCAAGAATTACAAGCCTTCAGGACTGTCATTTCGGCGGCCAGACTGGACTTTCACAGTTTAAATGGACTGCCTATTATGTCGTACTAAGACTGCGACAGGGAGTTTTCGCTGCTGGTTGGCCGGACGCTGGTGCTCTCTTAATTGTGCGACGCTGTTTTTGGAGTCCTAGTTTCAAGTTGATCACTGTACTAAGGTTGAGAACCATTATGACAACGATTCGGATGTTGATCACCGTCGGCAGTACAACACCATACTATCGTCGGTTGACACCAGAAAAGATGACAGATGAGCGGGAACCTGCGGCGGCGAAATATCAGGGTCTCCCGGCAGGTTTTTAAGCTGCGAGCAACTTTGCTCAAGTTCCTATAACGGTAAAGAGGACTTGTTCGGACGTCGAAGTCTCCGGGCTGAACGAGAAAAGTTGTTGTTAAACCCTGAGGCAGAAACGCAAAACAGTTTAGAGTTTTCGGCTTTGAAAACCTGAAGTCATCCTGGTACCTTGCAGACTACGGTGTTGTCATTGTAGAATATCATGTCATATATCTAGAAAATTTGCAAGAACTTGCCGCGCGCATAGTCTCGCTCGCACGATTCGAATTCAAGCGATTCACTGCAAATGTTGTTTTTTTCTATACATATATATTATATTTCCGTGTTTGCGTCGGCAGTGGAATCATGATCATGACAAAGCATGAAGCGACAACAACAGGCGATATTCGTTTTCAAAATAGAAGGCTGAAGGAAAAGTAAATACTTGATAACAGTCCCAACGGCGTAGCGGTAACGGGGTTTTGGGTGAATTACAGACCCGGGGCTACATGTCATACTGTACTACAGGCAGGCTTCACTTCCGATTCTTCAGTCTGATCAGTTTTCGTGTGCTATTACAGAGTTGGTGAGTTTTCAGTTTATCACTGGGGCATAAGGGCAACCCCTCCTTTAGCTCTTTTCAGTTTTTGTCTTTATGGTTTTCACTCAGTACAACAACCAAAGTCTGAAAGAGTGATGGCTGATGCCGAAAACCTTTTCGGCCGCTACTATGAACTTTGAACTATGATACATCATGCTCTGCTCCGCTCCCGCCTGGTTGTTATTGGTAATTATAGAAATGCATTATTATATATATATTATATATATTATTATTATATATTATATTATATTATTATTATATATTATATTATATTATATTATATATCTATTCCTGGGTAAGATGTTAGAGCTCTATACGAGATAGTTTGAAAAAACTTGCCCACATACGCGACCCCCGCCCACTACCGACTTGGTCCGGCCGACGCGGGTCGGGGGACTTGCGACGGGTGGCAGAACTGGGGGACTTACCACTCGCTGCCACGACAAGTCCCCCCACCCAAGTCCCCCCACCGACGACTGCAGCGGAACCTACCCTCGGAACTTGAAGGTATTAAATTTATCAAAATTTAATAGTTGGCTACTATCCAAATTAATAGTCCTTTCACAAGGACTAAGAGTCAACCGCAAACAATATTGCTGGATTCAGTGCACCGTAGGTCATAACGTTGCATGACTCCGTTCGACTGTACCAGTACTCGTACAGTACTTGGTGACAGATAACTACAGTAGGTCACAGATGCATTATATATTCGTTTACCTTGATAATCAGTTTACACTTGTATGAAAAGTATTCAGTGACCGCCCCGATATAATACGGTTTATTATATCTCACAGGTTATGGGGTATTACCCCGCTTTTATCACTGCTGACTTTGCCGTGATTGGCTAAACTTTTCCGCTTGGCGGGGCGTTGGGGCCTCGCGAGGTGTTGAATTGGCCACTTTAGGGCGTGCGGTTTGCACCATGTTGCGGTGAGATTTCGAGTTGGGACTTTCGGCAACTTCTTCGAGTGTCCGCGTTGGATTTTGTTTTAGACTTGGATTGATCGCCCCTGTCAACATCTCCTTGGCCGTCGCGTATTCGACTTCGTTGATTTCGTTCGACCCCATCTTCTCCTTACTCCGCAACTGCATTACGGTCGCCTGCCACCTTACGATTTGCACCTCGCCTTTTCCCCAACCCCCCTCCTCTAGGAATTTATTCTGATGACTACATCCTCGGTTGGTACACCTGCCGTGGGCGCTAGGATGCGCCTTGATTCGATTTTTGCTAGGTGGCTACTATCCCGAGTTCCTTGTGGGAGGACCTAGAACGCTCTAGATCCTCCCACAAGGATCACTTTTTCAATAAGTTATTTAGGCGCCCCACGAGCTTTCTAAAAGTCAACACCAAGGAATACTTTCCACATGGGACCTATACTAAGTAGTATGGTGCGTGCTTTGACGAGAATTCATCATATATACTCCTAGCTAATGCATTTATAGCATGCCCCAACCAAACTTTGAACTGCTACGCCTTTTAAAGCTTCAAAAGCGGGGTGTATCTTCCATAATTTTTTGCCAATCGTATATCGATCCTTTGCCACCATAGACATGATATATCTCAAGGTATGCATGTATATTAATCATGTTTGGGTCAAAATACGACTTGGATAATATATATTGGACACATCACACGAACGCGGTCACATGGGTAAGATATACACATTCCTTAAGTATGGGGATAATTTCGCATTTTGGGCGTGAGTCTTGGTCCATTTTAAGCTTTAAGGCTAGATCTTTGCCTTGGTGAGCACTTCAGTACTTTAATATGACTTCAAAGTCTCCTTGGGATTTTTGGGGGATTTTTTGAACGGTTAGAACTACCGCTAGAGGTTCTAGAATACGATTTTCAGACCCTGATAATGATATAAATATTGAATTTCGACGGTACTACACCATGGCATGCGCATATGCGGCGATTAATCCGGCTAGTATGATATTGAAGGGCTTACAAAAATAGTTTTGGTCATATTCTCGAGGGTTAACAACATACGCACCAACCCGAGCTCGTGTAGCAAGGCCTAGAGTTGTCGGTACCCTAGATCCTTGTGGTAGGATCTAACCCTAGATCCTTGTGGTAGGATCTAGCATTTTGATTAAAATTCTGTGAAAGCACCCACCCAAACCACGCTAAGATTAAAGGTCAAACCATCGACATTTCAAGCAAAGAAATGTTATAGATAATTCAAAAGGTTCATAAATATTGCCCCAAAGCATATGCCGGGCCACTATATACGACATACAAGGTCGCCATGCCCATTTGCGCTAGATTCTTGTGGGAGGATCTGGATTAAGGATAGTAGCCATAGGAACGTGGGTGCTCGCTATAAGAGCACCCCGCAGTCAGCGAAGGTCGTGCTTGCTGCTGCTGACGGGACACGCGGCAATGCCGTGTTGCAATCGTCCTGGGACACTGACGTTGTGAAGCGTGTCGCGAAGGACACATTGGGGACGAAGGCGTCTTCATTTTCGGGGAGTGAACCACATCGTCAACTCCTTTGGGACTCCTTGGTGACTGCCTTGGAGGCCTCCTTCGTCAACAAGGACACCGCCAGCGAGGATATTTTTGACCTCGTGGACGTCACCAAAGAAGTTCACCCCATTTACAACGACATTTTGCTTCGTGCTTTGGTGTCTTTGACGACTCCCCATTCCCCAGCTCGAAGGTGGGTTGACGCTTCGGCCCGAATTATTTTCTCCGCGTGACGGCAAACGTGCTCTGCTTGAGGTCACCAAGCGGCTTCTGCCGCCTGGACATCGACCGCTCCGCCACCACGAAGAACTCTTAAGCATTTCTTTTGGTTCGTCTGATGACCCTGAGCCCTTGGTCGCGCAATTTGACGAATGTCTGAAAGCTATCGCGGCTAGCGGAGCGGGACCCCTGGACGACGAGGCCGCCAAGCGGCAGCTGCTGGCGGCACTGGACGTCGAGTTCTACAAAGAGGTGATTACCCCACTTCGCCTGGACACTGAACTGGCGAAGGTGGGCATCGAAGGGATTTACACCCACGTTCTGGAGGTTTGGTGGTGTGCGAACCCTAATGGCCCTCCCGCCCGCCCCAAGGCGGCCGCACCTGTCCCGACGCACACACCTCTCGGGTTGGCCTACACGGCGGGTAGCGAGCAGCATGACATTACGGACTTCCTCGAGGAGTTCGCTCGTGTGATTGGTGAGGCCACTACCCTTCTTGCCTCCCTACGACATGACGAGCGTGATGTTTCGCGAGACGCACCGCCGCCGCGGAGAGACTCTCACCGTCCGCATGGGGGCGGTGGTGTGAGATTTCCACCGTCCAAGTGGCGTGATGAACGGAACCGTCGTACGGACGGTAAATTTCACGGACGTAATCGTCACGTGGGATGGAAGCACCGCTTCGGGGCGTCCCCACTCCCGAAGGGAGGGAATTGGCCTCAAGGTATTAGGGCGCAAGGTGCTAGAAGCATCTCATTTCACTCCGCGTCCTCGGCCTTCGTACAGGAGTGCCCGCTCTGCCCTGGGCACTTTCACGACACTGCACGTTGCCCTGAGGTGTGTGGTTCGTGTGATGTGGACCTACGTGATGCCGCCATGGACTTGGACGAGGTGGTATCGGCCTTCCAGACCGCCTTTGACAACGAGAACGACGAGGAATTCGCTGGCTTGTGCCACGAGCACGACCAGCCACTGGTGCGTACCGATCCCGAACCCTTCACCTACCCGGTACGGCACGACGTGGGATTGCGTGCCCACTATGCGGGCTTGGGTCATGGTGCTTCGGGCGACGGCATGGAGGGTGTGCTCTCGGGCGCACGGGGCGTCCTTGAATCCCTGCGGTCTGCGGCTACGGCTGCACAGGTCGGTGGTGCTACCGCAGCTGGTAAGCAACCACCGCTGCACATCGGCACTTTGTCTGTGCCGCAGGTGGTGTGCGATGCGCCGCCACCTGCCAATCACGAGATCGACGCTGGGCTCCACCCGGTTTCAGCGTCGGACCCTGCTTCTTTCGGGTCCCCTTTCGAGGAGCCACTGCGAGTGTCTTTTATGGACCGGGTGATGCCGACATGCTCTAACCCTTCTCTTCAATTATGCTCGATTGACCCGGTTCACGGGTCGATTCACCCGGGAGAGCTTTCCGTGATCGACGACGACGACGACTCCGACTGCTTTTCTTATTCCGGAGACGAGATTCACTCGGCCCCACCGGCTACACGGTCACGTGTCGGTGTGGCAACATTGCCGAAATTCTTCTCCTTTGCATCTCTAGCCCTGCCCGCACTCATGTGTCTTGCATGCGGTGTCAGCGGTTCAGGGTTCGGTGGTGCTCGATCGAGCCCCTGAGTTCACCACAGCAGTACATCCCACTGGGGTGACTGCCAACAGTCTATCTGCCTTGCCGTACTGTTTTACTTTCGGCATTTCTTTTCCTTCTGTGGTTTCGGCGGGTTTGAATTCTGATTTTCAATTTTCGGAATTCCTAATTTTGCTCTACGAATCTTTTCCTTAGTAGTCTCAGGCTTCTGTTCTTGGCTTCTGGATTATGGGTCTGGCTTCTGGTTCTGGACTCTGGCTTCTGGACTCTGGTTCTGGATTATGACTTCTGGGCTCTGGTTCTGGTTGGACATCTTTGACACTGCCAACTTCTTCAACTCTGGTGAACTCTGCAGCTTTGTAGACCACTTTGAAAGTGGCTGAGTAGCTTTGAGGTTGAGCTGTAGGAACTTAGCTTGTGAGCGGTTTCCTAGCAGCAGTTTTAGAAAGGGACCGCCCTGGCTAAAGCACAGGCCTCCCTCTAGCAGTTTCCAGCTACTAGCTGTTTGTTGTTTCGGAACTTTGGACTTTATCTGTGAGCCGCTCTCTGCCACCTGAACAGCACTCCGTACAGTTACAGGGTGGTGTGCTGGATTCAGTGCACCGTAGGTCATAACGTTGCATGACTCCGTTCGACTGTACCAGTACTCGTACAGTACTTGGTGACAGATAACTAGGTCACAGATGCATTATATATTCGTTTACCTTGATAATCAGTTTACACTTGTATGAAAAGTATTCAGTGACCGCCCCGATATAATACGGTTTATTATATCTCACAAATATTGGGCATCGTTTGTGGCCAATGGCTTCCACATCATATTTATGGGTCAAAGCAATATTAAAATATGTTGGCGGTACACGCCTCAAGTGAGCGCATAGTGTTATTTCTTAATGCGACGCTTTTGGGGTGTATTTTTGCGGCGGTTTTCGATGAAAAAATCCCAGTCCTTTCCGCACAAGGACTAAGCTATTTACTGTGCTGCCTAATTCCTTAAAGGTCCCGCCATGAAAATTCGGAGATCCATGTCGTCAAGTTCTCGAGCGGCTCTTTCTGCAGTGTCTTGTCAAAATTCTGATCCGAGGTCATCTCGGCCGTTCACGAATACAGTATCGGTTGAAGCAGCATGAACGATGACGAATAAATTATACGATTCCGGCGAAGATGACAAGAAAACATGGAGAAAAAAACGCGTAACCCCATGGGAAACCTCAATTGTGGCGGTCAACATGCATGCCACTTGACATTGTAGGACGGAGCCTACCAAACTTCAAGTCCTGACGGAGTTTCCGCCCGGGGGCGGGCACGAAGCATATCAATCGAAGCTCGTTAAGGCATCGGGAAAAATTATTGGAAAGTCGGTCCTTAAGGACTGCCGGATAATAGCCATACGAGTACAATGATTACAAAATTTAAAACTTTTCCCAAGCGATCTACCGTTAACGCGGTTGGTTAGCGCGTCGCTATGCAGAACCGACATGACGTCTCGGGTTTAAATCCCGGGGATTGGCGGGTGGGAAATGCTATTTTACGCGAAAAATTTCGGCCGATTTCGTAAATTTGCATACCAAGAAATTCGGGTAGGAGGGGGGGACTACCCACTTGGACGCGCCGGCTTCGACAAGGGTGGGGGGACTTGCGACCCGAGGTGGAAGAACGAGGGTGGGGGGACTTGCGACCCGAGGTGGAAGAGCGAGTCGAGAGTGGGGAGGGGGTGACTACCTACTACTTTTGAAAATGGCAGATCCTATGTGGGCAAGTTATTTCAAACTATCTTGTCTATTAGCAGATCATGAAATTAAAATTTAACAGTGTAACATGAAAGATGCATGCATGAGTGACATCCCAGATGTGGCATATTTAAATACGGAAATACCTGACCAAATGTCGCTCCACCTCTTCCTCCTCCTTTATTATAATGAAATTCTTCTCTAAAATTTCGTTTCGGTGCGCGTTGATTTGGCATTATACCAGAAGTTGATATTCGCACTAGAGCTCTAATGAACGATCGGCTTGTGCGTGCTGTCAGTATTGATATGTCGTACAGTATTTGCTATTTACACGAGCGAGCGTTCTGTATCTTTTGACAAGATGAAGACAATGTATTAAATAATTCGTTATACAACCACAAAAACGATTCACAGAGCAATCCAAGCAGTGGCGTCGTGTCGTTATACTATTGCAATTACGACATAAGTTACGACGACGTAGATGTATACATATATAAACAAGTATGTCATATGTCCAGTTGTCCACTGCTAATCGGAATTGCTGTGCTAACTATAGATCGCTTGCACATACAAGGTCCTACAGTGATTTGCACTGATAGCGTTACTGTATAAATCCGCCCGGTGTGACGTATACCTGTGTATGTGCACGCAAGCAAGTTTCGGATGATTGTGGCTTGTGGTAAGCAAGAGCAGCATTACTTGTTTATGATCATGTCAAACAGTGAATCCTGTGGATGATTATTTCGTATATTTCCAAGGATATATAAATAATTCTTGGTTTGTAAGTAATTAATTTTTGTTGCAGTAAAATTGAGTCAGCAAATAATATCAAATTATATAATTGACATATCCAGGATATTCAATGCTGATAAAATTTCTGGGACGAGTGTATATAAAAATAATTACAGAAGTATGCATGCTATGAGTCAGTATTAGACGAGATAGTTTGAAAAAACTTGCCCACCTGCGACCCCCTAACTCCGGCCTCCGGGTGGCGAGAATCAGGGCGCAGGAGACGCGTGTGTCTGCTCTGGCTCTGTCTACGGCCTTCCCTGCAGCTGACACTTCTTGGATGCAGAGGGCGGCCACGTTCTTCGAGAATCATGCTATGGGTTATGGTCAGATGGGCCCCGCCTCCCCCCTACACTATCGGGAGGCTGAGCCTCTCCCTGACAGCAGCCTGTATGCCCTCCCTCATGCGGTGCCGGTGCCATTTGACGGCACGGGCTATGAGGACGGTCCGCGGGTTGGCCCTTGTAAGAATTTCGCGAAATTTTTGCGAAATTTGGGTGATTTTTGGGCCGACAAATTTATAATAAGTATTGCGAAATTTGGGTCAGAATCTGATAAATACTCACCCTCCTCGCCCCCCTACAAAGAAATCGTAAAAAAATCGCGGATTTGCGTAAAAACTTAGCGCGAAATTTCGAAATTTGCGCCGTATGAGCCGCGCTTTTCGCGAAATTTCGCGAAATTTCGAATTTCGCAGCCGCCTTGTATTCAAACTAGTATTCGAGCTTATGAACGTGCCATTTGGACAATAGAGGGGGTCAATCACACGTCACACTGACATCTGACCTCACACGGGACACGGAGGGCTCACACAGTCGAGGTGCGTGTATTTTCTTCAAATATTCAGTCATGGTGGTTCTAGTGGACTACGGAACTGCGTCCAGCGATGAAGAACATGACATGGACCACGATCTATCCGAGGGAGACTCAGGCACTGAGTTGCAAGAACCGAACGGTAAGTCGGCTGATTCTGAGATACAGAGAGAGGAAAGTCGCCTAGAAGCAGCATTCCGTAAAAAGCAGCTTAAACTTTTACAGAACCCGTTTCAGTGTTTCAAACGTGTCAACGAAAGCCAAGATGATCCCACTGGTGCGCCTCATGAGCGTGATAGGAAGATCCGCAAAAACCCACCTTCTGGCAAAAGTTGCATAATATTTTGCCTTATTGCCTATCATGATGAGTAGATAACTTGAAAATACTTAAATGCATCCACGCATGTCCGATATAACATCGTTTACACCATCAAAAGACACTTACGAGTTGTTTTGTTATGAAAAAAAAAATCAAATAAATTTAGGTGAAAGTCCGATAAATACGCGAAATAAATTTAGGTGATTTCTCGATAAATACTTACAAAGGCCAATCCGCGGGAGTATCGTTCTCAGCGGTCCGGCATGTATGGTACCTCTGGACCCTTCATTCCCAGGCTGGAGCTCCCGGTTGCTGTCATGATTGACAATCAGGCGGCCTCCTCCATCCTGAGGAATGGCATGCTATCCACCAAGATTAAGCACGTGTTGATCCGTTTTCACTGCTTTGGCTGCCCACGCTTTGACCCACGCTTTGACCCTGGGGGGGGGCAGCACATCACATTAATACCCCCCGACTCTGTTTTCAGGTCCTGGGGGGGTTGGACCCCCTGTGAGAACAAACACACAGTGAAGCACTACTAACAGGGTGCTACGCTCGCATATGTCAACCGTGAAACTGTGAAGCTATACACAAGATAATACGATGTGTTATAGCTTCCGCTGAAAGAATGTGATGACAGCCCCTAGGAAGTCAGGTGTGGAAATGACAGATGCTAACATGAACTGTCTGACTACCGAAGTCGATATCGGAGATGGCGCTGATGACAGTGAAGTAGTCATAGTTGTCGAGCCGTATCGGTGATGACACAGATGACGATGACACTGTCGGCGTGCCAAATCCAGCACACCACCTCGAGTGAGGTGGGCAGACCAGAATGCATACACTCATACCAATCTCCAGTCCAGACCAGAAAGAACCACAATCATGTCTGCCAGGGCTGAAAACCCCAAAAAGCTGGACAAAGTCCACACGGTCCTGGCAGACCTATCAGCTCCCTGTCTCTAGTGGCTATTACCCTTCGGGTGGCTTAAGCCACCCTAACAGCGATTTAGGGTGGCTTAAGCCACCTTAACGTTTTCAATTATACGGGAGCTATCGGTACCGGAAGCTAGATTTTTTTAGCTCAAAATGACGGCGACATTGTCTTCTTTTAGACACTATGTGCACTATTAGGCGAGCCCAAGTTCCCGGCAGAAAGAGCAGCTCAAGATCTTGACGACACAGGTCTCCAAATTTTGAAAGCACCGCCGAAGAAGCCCCCATGAGCCCTTTAAGTTAAGGTGGCTTAAGCCACCTTAAGCTGCGGGTAATAGGCACTAGTGCCACTCCTCCACCGGGGGAATAGTGTGCTGCTGTGCCCTGGGGGTCCGCACACCGCGGTGTCATGCAGCCGGATGCTTCGTCAGGGATATGACAAGGAGTACCCGAAGGCAGGTCCAGGTCACCCCGTCACCGTCAGACTTACAGACAAGGGAAGATGTAGGGAGGGTCACAGTTGGTGGAGGCAGAGGCTCTCATGTACGAGACAGGTGCCGGTCACGGGTCCCCGAAGGGTACATAAGGTCGTAGGAGTCAATCAAGGTACGGCATGCAACATTCACATAACAGGTCTTGTGCATGCTTGCTAAACCTCTAGGCTAACTGTCAATCTATCAGCTGGTTGTATTCCGTATACATATTTTCAAAACCAAATCATAAAGTACCTGCAACAAAGTACCTGCAAAGCACAGTCAGATACAAAACCCAAAACAGGACAAAACAGAGGGTACTCACAGTCAGATCATGCTGCTGCTTTCTGAGTAGGCCTCCATGTCGAAAATCCAAAAGATCTGGCAGCCTGAATAACTACTGCCTTTTGCATATCCATGTAGCTGTCAAAGAGCATGTTGAAGTAGGGCACGGTGTTCTTGGTGGGAGGAACCGGCTTGGTGTAGGGGTCAGCCAAGTTCTTCTCCGAAGGTACCCTCCAGCACATAATCCAGCCCAGTCTGACAAAGTCTCTGAGCAAATGGAATCTGACCAGAACATGTTTGATTTTCTGGGATAGTGGGATGTTTTCAGCAATAGACCTGCATGCATCATTATCCAGGAGAAGAGGAATTGGAAGCTCCAATCTGGGGCAGGCTGCTGAGGCTGGTAGGTATTCTGTGCTTCTCATATTCTGATAGTCCACTGGCTTGCGGTCTGATTCTGAATAAATCTCGAGCCCATCTGTTACTGACTTGCCATCAGGCCTGACACCACCGACTCCTGTACCCGTAGGTGTAGTGTAGTCCAGGAGTTTAGTAAGGAGGGTGCCTGGTTGTAACCCAGGGTAACTGAATGCAATGGCAGTGGCGACCCGTTCTGCTGCAGTGATTTCAGAATCAAGTCCAGTAGTAGAGGGCGGTTGCCCTTGAATAGGGTGTTGAATATACCGTGCTCTCTTTATTGATTTTATCCCCCCCCCACCCTAGAAATAAATTATTATCAGTCACAAACAGTCGCGGCGGAATTGTTATTTATTTACCGGACTATTTGTTTATTTGTTGCGATTCGTTTTCGTAGAAATCTTATTTAATTCCGACTGTTTGCTTTTATTGTTTGTCACATAGAATATGGTCGCATCAATATATTTAATTATTATGTTTGTGGTTTGTTATAACCGCCGCCGCGTGTCGTTTGTTACTTTATGGCCTGAGTGTTGGTCCGCCCTGTCATTATGACGGCACCCTCTTATAAGCCGAATAGGATTGAGTTTCGGCACATATACAAGCCGAAATCCGGTGCGGAGCTACGTAACTATGCTAACAGCAAGTGTTGGGAGCGGTATTCACTTAAAGCCACCTTTCGTACATGTTATCTTATTACGCACATCTTCGGATTTTCACTTCAAGTCAAGATAATCACTGCACACACAAGGGATCTCACCAGTTCTTTCATGATACGGTACCGGTATTAAATTTATCATAATGTTTTGTTCTCGCCACTGCTATCCCTCGGGCGGTGGAGGGCTAACTGCTGAACTAGTGATATCTTCGTAGTGTCAAATATTACCGAGGGCAGCTGAGCGCGGTTGCATCGCGCTTCAACAAAGCACTAGTGGTATGCCGTTCTTCTAGGGCGCGGTGCGCAAGGAACATGGTACCCCTCGAAATTTTGGTGCAGACACACCCCTCACCATCAGCAATCAGACCCATCTTCCGCTTCGTGGCGCATATGATACACGGTGGGTCCATGGCGTGGCCCGAGTTACGGTAACTTTATTTTTTTGTTGGAATTGCGGCTTGTGGGTTGACGTACGTCATTCAGCATCGAGTGTTATTTATTAATTGGATTTGTTGATTGCAGTTGTCGCATGGCCGAGAACCGATGACTTTAATTAATTTCCAAACTATTGGTTGTCGTGTCGTGTGTACGTGGCCCATATTTATTTATTAATTGGATTTGTCGTTTGACGTCGAGTGACGCGATTTAGAAATTATTTATGGGGTAAAATCAATAAAGAGAGCACGGTAGCCGAATATTTCTGTCAGCATAAACATGAGAGACACCACCCGTTGAGCTGCGGTAGATGCTGCAACATATTCTGAACCTGTAGAAGATGTCTCTGTGATAGTCTGTCTGACTGTACCATATTGTAGAACCATACCACAGAAGAATATAACCATGCCAGAGTATGATCTAGCCGAGTTTTCCAAGTCTCTGGCCAGGTCAGCATCGGAGTACACAAAGAGTGTGAGCACACGTGCTGGCCTATCAGGGTAGTAGAAGGCCATCCTGTAGTGTGCCGTGCAGTCCAGATACTGTGCAATTCTGATAAGAGCTTTCATCGAGTCCTCTGAGGGACAGGCCACAAACTGTGATAGATAGATAACTGCATAGTAGATATCTGGCCGTGAAGTCCGGCTGTGCCAGAGCAGAGACCCAAGGATAGACCGATAGGGCTTGACCAGAGTGAGGTCAGGGTCTGCTGGTTTCGTTATCACAAGTTTAGAGTCCATAGGGGTGCGGAAGAGCCTCTCGGGTATGTCATTAGCTGTCATAAGGTCCTTAATCTGCCTTGACTGATTTAGGTATACCCCCTGATCATCATGCTGTACTGTCATCTGAAGGATAGAGGATATAGGACCCAGGTGTTTGGCCTTAAAGGTTGCTCTGAAAGCAGTCCAGAAGGCTCTCTCAAGAGCCGTGGAACAGGCCATACCAAAGTCATCCACATATACCACACACATAGCCTTAACCGTAGGCGTGTAGATAAAATAGATACAGGCATCATGTGTAGACTGCCTGAATGAGTGTCCCATGTATTTGAAACTGAGCATAAACTGTTTAACCATTCTTTGCCATGATGCACCGGCAATTTTGATACCGTACAGTGCATACGAGAGTAATGCATAGCTGTAACCCTTAAAAGTATAGCCAGAGGGAAACTGAATCCACACGGGGAACTCAAGCTTAGCATGCATAAAGGCCTGAGACACATCCAGATGTGACACCACCAGCTGAAATAGAGCTGCAAATATGAATAGCAGTCTGAAAGCTGATAATTCTGGGGTAGCCGTGGAGGTCTCCCAAGGAAGGTGGCCTGTAGTTCTGCTGCCGCCACCAGCCATACGGGCTTTAAATATCTGATAGGGCTTGCCTGCTCCAGTAGGGTCGGGTTTGAATGGCATAGATAGTACAAACAGTGTAGTAAGGTACTGTGCATCAGCTGGAGGTGTCCCCAGCTTGAGCTTTTCCTGATTAACCATATCACCAACCTCCTGATCCATAGCCTTTAGCCAGTCTTCAGACTGTGGTGAGGATAGGGCCTGTTTGACACCGTGAGGTAGCTTAATCTCCGGTGCCGAGACCTCAAGCATATGGATAATAGTAGAGGTAGGGGCATCAGTGAGGAACTGCTCCATGCTGCTGAAACTGCCAAACATATACTCTGCTCTGAGGTCACTGCTGAGGCTGTCAGAGAAGGGCAGGTAAGCTGCTGAATGAGTAGATGGGAATATGATCAGGTTGGCTGGCAGATCAATGTGCCAGCCAGCCGGCTCGTCGGGGCAGGGCTCCAGGATAACACCGTAGGGCCTCCTGTTGCCCCTGTGGGTGGAGATGAGAAGAGCACTGTAGATAGGTGCTCTGATTGCCTGACGAGCTTTCACAATAGTCCAGATAGGGTAGTGTTCATTAATGCCATTTAGTTTTCTGTAGCAGTCCAGATAGTGCAATAGGTCCCGATAGTGCTGACCATCTGATGTCTGTGATACATATCTGACTGCCATAGTCCAGGTAACTGTGCCACTTGTCTGAATAAGCTGAACACATGCATGTGACTCCTCACCGCCAAAGAAAGAACCAATACCATGAATCCTCGAGCCTGCTGTGTCAAAGCTGTCACTGAAAGGCTGAGGTCTGTCATAGGATGCATCAAACTCCCGCTCTGCCTGATGTGGGTCCGGAAAGGAGCCCAAGATCTCTCCCATGTCCTGATGATTATGAATCCAGTGAGGCTTGCCAACATAGTGTATCATATTTGTCTCCGTATCCAAGATCTTGTATGCCAGAGAGCTGACTGATACACCAACAAGACGGCCTGACCAGACCGCCCGCTGAGATTTTCTGGACATGCCTGGCTGTCTGGAGTTCCTCTGCTGCTGAGACATAATGACATAGCAGTTCTGACCGAAAGCCTTCAGTTTTGCATAGCCATAGTGGTAGCCTCTGATCTGATGAAATGGTGTAGTAGAGATGTTCTTGTGAGTTGAGAGGTTCCATATGAAGCCAGCATGGGTGGCAGCCAGAGGCCAGTAGTCCTCGGGCATGCCAGCCGCCAGAAGTAATGCCTTAGTCATGTCGGATATCTTGCCAATGGCATTTTCTGCATGAGGATTGTCTGTATGTACTGTAGGTGATGATTTCTGGTGTAATATACGATGTTTCGGATAGAAAGCAACACACTACTGAGGGTCACCCATCTCTGGAGCACAGTCTGTACGGAGTGTAATGGACTGTGGTGCATACCCAATTGCATGTTAGCTGCCGTAGAAATGAACCAGACAGGTATAGTATTCTGATTTCTGTACGAAGGTATAGACAAATATGAACCTGCTGACATAGTCAATGAACTGACATCGGTACAGGCGGCCGTTGTAGCCAGCCGGTGTTATAGGTCCGGTCATGTCAGCAGCCCACTTCTGGCCTGGCTGTATGGTAACTGCTCTCAGCTGGTCATGGTGTCCGCAGGGCTTCTGCTTTAGCTTACACGTACAGCATACTGCACAGAACTGAGAGCAGGTCGGCATAGCTGCTATAGCTCGCCTAGATAGCAGAGGCCGACCGAGCTGAATGCCAGGCAGGTCGTAGAGCTTAAGCAGACTGGCCGTAGAGCCGTGACCCATGACTGCATGGAACTCCACAAAGGGACTGACCCGAACAGGCGTGTTCCTGTTCCTGAACAGGATACAGATCTCAAAGGGAGTGCCATCAATGCATACTCTGTCAGGTCCGCCATCTGAGCCAGCCGGTGTCAGTGGGTGACTTCCGTGAGAAACTGAATATCTTCTTACTGCCTTTAGGATAGATATGCAGTACCTCCATAGTACATGTCTTGTGCCATATCTGGTGTTGGGGCATATACGGGACAATCCAGAAGTAGGTGGTGTTATGCGGGTCAAGGAGAAAGTCATGGTTGCCCTTAGTCAACATTCTGTCAATCATACTGATACTGAAGGGAATATTGACATAGAAGAACTGACCCGTCCACTGCTTGGTGTGACAATCATCTGATATAGACCAGTGTTCAAGAGCTGGGTGATTGTTACCCTCGCCTACAGGCAGAGAGTCACCATACATAGATGCATCAAAAGCTGGGGTACCAAGTTTAGGTGTGGCTTTAGGAGAGCCGTGAGTAGTAGCCCATTTAGTATACTCGCTATTACTCCACTGCCAGTCTGATGAGTCTCCTGTGCGGGTCCTGACAGCCGCTGAGCCGAAGTGGTGAGTATACGGGCTCTGTGGCTCATCCCAGAGGTAATCCACCTGATTGTCCATGATACGGTACGTCCTGCCTGAGTCCAAGTGAGTGTAAGTCATGCTGATGAAGTCCGGAGAACTGAAGCCGTGTCTGAGCATAACCTGGGTAGACAGAAGGGTCCTGGCGCCTTCTTTGAAGTGGCAGCCAGGAATAGAATACTCATCTATCTCCCCTGATAGTATCTCACGACCGTACAGGTGTAGTGTGCAGGTCCCGTCAGTTCGGGATACAGGTCCTGTCATCACTGTGGAGAAACCAATAGTGGAGGAGGTATCCAAAGCTGAGATCCTAGACCTGGTGCCTGTGATATTGCCAGTGGCACCAGAGTCTACCACAATGCCGTCACCGTCCCGTGATAATGCATAGGCTGAGACAACTGGACTACTGGTGAAAACTAGTCCAGGTGGTGGTGTGCCGTGTGCTGTCCAGGTGAAACCGAGCCACCAAGACATGTGTACCAAGGCACCACCGACGGTGATCATGATCTCTGCCAGGTGTGAGGTGGTCTGAAATATACTGCCAGTCTCATGCAAGGCCGCTGAGCTGACACCACCGAAACCTCTGTCCAATGCACTGTCGCCTGAGAGTGACTGAAAGTCCAGGAAGAAGAGAAACAGACACTGTATGATAATTGCCAGAATAGTTGCCAGAGCCAGAGCTGTGAGGTGTCGAGTCCGCCTGCGGCGGTCCTCACTGTCTGTTGTTATAGCTGCCCGGAAGAGTTGTATCTGGGAGGCGGCATCGGGCGGCATACCAGAGCTGGTGAACTGGCTGTGGTCACTGTGAGAGTCTTCTGAGCCAGGTCCAGAAGAAGAGCTGTGTCCAGCCCCAAGATCTGACCAGTCCCAATCACATGAACCACTGTACCCGGTGTTACCATCCCCAGTGCCACCATCAAAGCCACCATCAGACAGTATCCCCGTCCCCGTCCCCTGGGCCCCTCCCCGTGGGCCCCCAGGTGACAGCAGTCTCAGTCTGTCCGAGGCATCCTCCTGTCCCACAAGCATGCTCACATCTGCCATGGCACAGCCTAGGAAGCCGAGGACAACAAGTGTGGAGACGAGGGCATGTCTGTAGAAGGGTACACCACCCCTACCTACACCCCTACGCAGGGTAGGTCCAGTGACGGGTGGTGGGGGGTCGGAGTACTGTCCTTCCCCTGAGCCACGGGGCTCAGGGCAGTCGGGCTCGTCCGAGGCCCCGACTACGGACCCCGCAGACACCCCGTGTCCGCTGGCAGGGAGGTCCATAGCCGTGGCATACAGTCCAGCTCCTGCGGTGACAGAGCACGGGCCAGAGCTGGGAGGGAAGGGCACTACCGGAGGTGGTGCTCGCGGTTCTCTCGATGTCATTGCGGCCGAAGCCGGTAGGGTGTCGTGCCACTGGGTAGGCTGGGTGTGATCCCCACACCACATCCTGTCCCAGTGGTCCCGCTCCCTGTCGGTGAGGTCGGGAGGAGTGTCACGATGGCTACGCCGAAGCTCCTCGAAAGGGCCGGGCTCCGGCCCAGTCACAGGCTCCAGCTGTGGACTCCAAGGCCTCGGCCCCCAAGCCCTCTCAGACTCCATCCCGAGTCTCACTGGGTTGTTGTTCGGTCATTTTCTGGAACCGAAGGTCACCTGCAAGCACCAGGTCAGCAAACAACCCGGAGCCAGGCTCCAGGGGTGTGTCGTGTGCAAACAGTGCTGATACGGGGTGCATACAGGTGTCTCCATGCTCCACATCGTCCGGTGTGTCAATCGAGGACGGTACGGTGTGATCCAACGTCTGAGCGGTCCCGTCTAACACTACACCTGCGTCGAGATGCGACTGGGTAGACGCAGGCTGTGTGTCACACGGTGAGCATGTGATGCTCGGGGCCGCACGGTAAAACGAAGAGAGATCAAGCGGTGCCTCAGTGTGAGTGACAGAGTCCATGCGGGCATCGACCGGTGGGGTTAGCGTGGTGTCACGATCGACACCACCCACCCCGAAGCTGCCAAAATGAACTCTCCCTAGTGAAAGGGAGGAGAGAGGCTCCTGTAGATCTTGCTCATCGTAGCCCGTTTCGTCCCCTGCACAGCAAAAGGCTTGGAATTTTGCGGAAGCCTTCCGCTGAAGTCGATCCCACTCGTCATGTTGTTCCTGATTGTAGGAATCATGCTCCCAGGCATCCCACTCCGAGTCAGTCCACTCCTGTGGTGCCCAAGTGGGTGCATGAGAAGCATCATCTCCCTGGGTGAGGTAGGCGGCAAAGGACAGGGACCCGTCGTCCGGGTACGTGCACACCGACTCCGATGAGTCACAGATGTCAGGTGTGCCGTGCTCCCAACATACTGCCTGGAAGGCCTCCTCCGAATGCTCGTAAGCCGCCTGATAGCGTGCTGCCAGAACATCGGTGAAGGCCCCCGCGGCCAGGGCCTCGGGATCAAGGCGCGTCGAGTGTGCCGCCAGGTGCTGCATGTGTGTACAGTCTGCCTGGCGGTGTCTTCCACCGCAGGACGAACAGTTTCCGTAGAACTGTTTGGACCCTGGGTGGAAAGTGACGCGGGCCTTCCGCTTGTGTCCCTTGCCCTTCTTGCCGTTGCCCTTGCCCTTCCTGCGGATTCCCTGCGGCCAATTCCCCCCCTTCGCCAAGGGGGAGGCAGCAAAGCGAAAACCCTTCCCCTTCCCCTTAAAAGGGTGGGAGGACCGTCCAGGATAATAAACATCACGAGGGCGGGCAGGGCGTAGGTCGGGAGCTCCCCTGGGGTCCAGGCCGCCACGTTCACCGTGGCGGTGACCTGCATCATTGTAAAAAGCGTTTGTTAGTGGCTTCGCTTTCGCTGATGTGTTGTAGACCCGCTGAATCGCGAGTCCACAACTCACCAGGGTCAGCTCTGCCTTGATAAAGCCTACTGAACACTGGGTGGGAAGGATGTCATGACCTGGTCATCGCATCGCGACCCGAAATCGCGACCTGACATCGTCAACGCGTGACGCAAGCGTTGTCGCTTTCGTCTCGCCGGCGATTTCTGGCGAAATCGTACCTGCTCGCTTCCAAGATTCGATCTTGCCTCGACTTCTGTTGATAACGCATAATAACCCTCTGAAACTCGACACTCTGCGCTACACATCGATTGGGGCATGCCCGCAGCGCTGGGGCATGCCCGTTGCGCTGCGGGCATGCCCCAAGTACGTATGCCCCAACGCTTGAAAACAAAAAATAACTTTTTCGCGCCTGTCTGCCTATTAACTCTTTCTCGTGAAAATGCCTAGCGTTTCCCGTGACCCAGATGACTTTGCCGAAAACTATATCGCAAAAGTCTTAAACCGCATTCGTGACGGCGTAGATGCCGACGGCTGCTACCTTGTGGACCACTGCGTGGCCTGCAAGTTCGACTTCAACGCAAGGAGAAAGGAGGTTGGGCGCTGTCGCAAAAAGCATGATGGCCCCAACTGGTACACGAGCGTCTTCCCAGCTAACGGTCAGTGCTTGGTGGAGTACTGCGTAGATAAGACCCAGCATCTTGCCTGGTACGCTTCCTAACCCTTCTCCGATAATCTTCCTGCACACAGCATGCACGCTTATCGCGCGTTTTTTAATGGCAGGATCAAGTCGCGCGAGGAAGACACCGGGCTGTACACAGTTCAGGACGCCACCCCCCCCATACGCGTTCCATGAACGCGTTAATCTGGAGTGCCATTTCTCCCAGGGGAAGGGCACCTTCCTCGTTCACTGCGGCAGCAGATTGGACGAGGAAGGCTTCAGGCGCGTCGAGGAGGTTACTGGGTTTTCCCTCCTTCCCAAGGTGGTGCACCCAGCCGCTGGTAAGCTTCTTTCACCAACGCGTGACCCTTATCTTTTTCCCCGAACTTTATTTATTTAGAGATTCCCCTGTTGTCTTCTGCAGCTGCAGGCCCTCCTCCTCCTCATGCTGGCGCATCCGCAGTGCCAGCCTCCACCCAACCTTCGCGTGATGAAGGTTCGCCCTTTTCTCCTTATGTCTCATACCTGACGTATGCCCCATGCCCTTCTGCAGACCGGGAGGCGGTTTCCTTCTCGGGGGGGCGTAATCCGGCGGGACTTGGGGGTTTGGCTATATACGACCCTATCCGGTGCCATGTCGATAGCTTCCTACAAGTTATCATGTATGAGAAATCGATCTATCACATCGGTTGGAGCTAATTCGAATGTTGTGAGAACCAAACTGAGAAAACCTAGTTTTCAGAAAGTACAGACAGAAAACCCATGTATGGGGGTTCGGCTATATACGACCCTATCCGGTGCCATGTCGATAGCTTCCTACAAGTTCTCATGTATGAGAAATCGATCTATCACATCGGTTGGAGCTAATTCGAATGTTGTGAGAACCAAATTGAAAAAAACCTAGTTTTCAGAAAGTACAGACAGAAAACCCATGTATGGGGGTTCGGCTACATACGACCCTATCCGGTGCCATGTCGATAGCTTCCTACAAGTTCTCATGTATAAGAAATCGATCCATCACATCGGTTGGAGCTAATTCGAATGTTGTGAGAACCAAACTGAGAAAACCTAGTTTTCAGAAAGTACAGACAGAAAACCCATGTATGGGGGTTCGGCTATATACGACCCTATCCGGTGCCATGTCCATAGCCTCCTACAAGTTCTCATGTATGAGAAATCGATCTATCACATCGGTTGGAGCTAATTCGAATGTTGTGAGAACCAAATTAAGGAAACCTAGTTTTCAGAAAGTACAGACAGAAAACCCATGTATGGGGGTTCGGCTACGACAAGGTTCGGTATCGGTTGGGCCGGTGTTTTGATAACTCGATATGTCGGAAATTATCGGCGTATCACTATCGATCGATACTTGTGTTGTGCACTTTTTATCGATATATCGGTATCGATGTGTACGGTTATTTATAATGTTATCTGATTCATTTGGAAACTTGTATATAAATTTAACATATCGATAGGTATCAATATCGCCGATTATCGATAGCATTTTCATAATTATCGAAATCGATCGATACGTCATTTTACAACCGATGCTGAACCCTGGGTTACATAATGCACCTTGATCCAGTGTTATATTCATGTTAATATCTTACCATAGGCGATGCCATATTATTTTTCACTATTGTAATCATTGTCCACTAGCAGCTACCCATGCATCCGCAATTTCTTCATCATCTTCCTCCGACATTATGAAGACACGATCACCTGCATGTTGTCGTGCGGCACGTCTGCCGTGGCTCTCTTGCATCATATCAAACTTAGAGTGGAATACCCAGCTTGCGGGGAAAACTAGGTGTGGAAATAAGGTATGCTCAAGGAATGCTTTGCTATTCTTTCTGAAGTTTTTCGAGAATCTTCCCGCGGTTGCCCACTCATCATCCCACAACTCATATCGGTAGCTTGCCTCACTTTTTTGCTGGTACCAAAACCCGTGCAAAACCTCACTGCCTGAGGGAATCGTATAAGGCTGCCCATTTGCATCTATGAACTCAGGTGAGGTGTGCTCCTTATCGAGCTTGTAGATGAGTTTCGTAACCTTCATGGTCCATGGGGGTGATTCGTCATCTCCTGGAATCGCGACGGCCACATTATTCCCCACCTCCAGATGAGCAACCGCCCTTTGATCCGTAAAATCAAGAGGCTCTCCTAGAGTGTCACCCACAAACATCGCCGTTGTTGCCCGTTCTTGTCTCGCATGACGACGGAGATGTGCGGCATCCCGATCCGTGGCCGCTTGAATCATGGCCTCCTCATAGCTGCCGCACAACTCAGTGTTCGTGCAATCCAACCATTTCCCTTCGCAACATGCTTCACAGGTGAAGCATGAAAGCGGTCGCCGCATGACCCTTCCTGGAGCCACAGGCACCAGATCATGCAACGCGCGGGTACAATGTACTGATTCACCACCTGCATTTACCCCTTCACGCTGAGCTTGTAAGATCATCTCTGGGGTAATGAGGAATGCTACCCTCCGTTGCACCACGCGCTTGTTTGCCATCCCGAGAGGTGTGCCATAGCCGCTATTCACCGCTGCCACCACATCTGCAGCATTTTTTATGCGGCGTCCACAGCCCTCGGCGTCACCATCTCCTTTCAAGATTTCCTTTTCGATGAAAGCATCCAATCCACCACCCGCTGTATCATGCCGCCCTTTGAATCGACCCGAGCCACCATAAAACCAGTGAAGCAATTTCCCGGTTAGCGAAAAGAAGTAACTCATTCCCATGAATGGAAGCTTGCTTTTGAATTGAACTCCACATCCATCAGATCCGATGATGAGCCCTATCAGTGTCACTCCGAGCTCGACATAGTGACGCACCGATAACATAAGTGAGCAAATCACAAACACCAATTCTGCTCACACTCTCCCTTCACTGCATCCGCTATGAAGAAAAATTCTTCTTCAACGGTGACTCTGTCCACGCCATCATCTATATTTGAGGCATTTACGCCGGCATCCCTGCTATTTGTTGCATCCACGCCGAGCTCACCATCCGCTGATGGAGATTTGCCGATGTCATAGGCAACCCCTTCCCTCCCGCACTCCTTTTGTCTCCAAGCCTCCTCGTGATCAACCTCCACTTCCTTTCTATGGTCTTTCCTGGACGTTTTTGGGGCCGCGTTCACTTCCCTCGCTTCTTCTGCAATAGTCGCATTTAGCGCGATAAGTTCGGCATCCAACTCCGGGCATATATCTCGCCGCACCACCACCACCAATCCACGCACTTTCGCATTATCAGCTTGCTTGCACGTTTGGTCCTCAAGTGGCGTTAGCGTTTTGACCGCCATGAAATCCGCCGTGGCCATCATCCAAAATTGGGGGAAGTGTACCTTCAAATGCCGCAGTGCAGCCATCTGAAAGTTGCCGATGAAATTAAAGACATTCCACATCGAGATGATAGAGTACAACCTTCGCATAAACTCCCGCCTAGGACGGTGTTGCACTCGTTCTTCTTGCTCCTGTTGCTGATCCTTCTCTCCCGTTTTTTTTGCAGGAATGGTTTTTTTAACAAACACTCGATATGACGCATCAAGAGCGTCGTTGAAGAGCAAGTCGCATTCTCCAAGTGTCGGCGCTGGACCACATCGCGCACATGTACCCATGCAGCATCCCCTTTCATGCCACTCTGAGTCCGGTGGTCGAGGGCAATGTGTGGCTTTATCCATCTCTCGAACGGTGGTAGGAATGTGTTTGATGCAGCCCCTCCGACCCACGGGTGCGGAGGCGGAGGGGGCGCTTGCCTCGGGGGCGGAGGTGGAGGGAGCGGCGGCCTCCGGGCCGGAGGTGGAGGGGGAGCTTGCCTCGGGTGTGGAGACTGAGGGAGTGAGGGCTGCCTCGAGGGCAGAGGCGGAGGCGGAGGGGACGCTTGCCTCAGGGGCGGAGGCAGAATGGCAGATGGAGCGGCTGCCTCGGGTGTGGAGGTGGAGGGGGCGCTCGCCTCGGGTGTGGTGGAGGTGGAGGGTGTGGGCTGGGAGGAGGGGGAGGGGAAGAATGTCACTTCCGCGGCAACCACAAGATCACACAATCTCGACACATGTCAACAAAGAAGCCATGCGCAAAAAGAGCTTTACCGAGGGAAACCCTCTACTGAGGGTAGTCCTCAAGGGCCCTGCCATGAAGCCCGAAGGCCTGTGCGCTGTGCAACGCCACCATGATCCTCTGCCCCCAATAAGACTCGAATGTCGGTGTAGACCACGTCGCCGAAGCCATCTCCGGCCCCAACCGATCCTGCCTCCTACGAGCGCAGTCCCGCAAGAGCTGCTTGGCCTGCTCCCCCAATCCACCAAAGGCCTCCATGGCAAAAGCCACCAACCTGTGCGGACTGATATCTCCGTAGGTGTAAGCCTTCTGCCGCTCAAGCGCCGCTGCAGTGTGCAACGGAACACGAGCTGCCCCATCCACATGTGTTTGGGCACAAGGAAAGCCGATCGCGACATCGATGACCAGGTGTCTCCCCCGCCCATCAAAGTTGAGCACCGTGATGTCCGGCCTCCAATGCGGGGAATAGCTCCTGTGATAGACGTGGGTGCGCTTCACCGAAGCCGGGTCAAACACCTTGCGCAGCATCTCATAAAGAACATCTTGGACTGCATCATGCCGGTAGGTGAACATCCCCCGTCTGTTGCAAGCCAAGTAATGGTACCCAAATTCGTCCACCACCTCACCACACGCACAGCTACCCGTGCCAACAGCCGAGACCTCCCGAACCAGTGGAATCGAAGCCCCGAGCTGAAGACACACCGCGATGACTGCAGCAGTGGGCCGCATGCGGAATCCACCATCATGAGGGAGGGCATTGAGGTGTGCCGTAGCACCATCTCGGGAGAGGCTGAGCAACCGGGCCCGGACAGAGGAGTTCGCCCCTTCAAACAAGCGCAGCCAGTCGGAACCATGTTGATAATTGGTTAGCTCCTTCTGACGCGTTGGCTGACTTGAGCCGAAACCCCCCCAAACCGGCGCCTCCTCCGGCACCCTCAAGCTCTCCGGCACGGGATGCCCCGCACCCAAAGCCTCCACCACTCGAGCCCGCGCACCTCGCACGTCCCCCATCGCCGCAACCATACCCGCCGCCAATGGATGTTCTCCGACCTCTGAATCCTCCGGGGCACCAAGGTGTGGCAACATATCCCTCACCGCCGGGAACAAGACCACCATTCGCCCCCACACCTGGGCCCAGGACCCAAGCCACCCAGCCGGGGCCAGGCGCTGCGCCGAAGAGAGACCAAGCCCTCCCCACCGGGTAGGCAACTGGCTGAGGGCAACCGCTTCCTCTCCCAGCGGGTAAGGGCTCCCCGCCACCTCCTGAAGGCACTCCTGGATCCCATTATCGTGGGCCAGGGCCCCCCGCACAAGCAGGTGGGGCGGGACCCCCCGGACCAGGTGCATGAAGCGCGGATGGGCACAGAACCTCAAGAGAAGGAGCTGCACCTGAGGATCATCCAGACGGGCAAGCTTAGGGAGGACGGCCCCGGCCGCAAAAGCCATCTCGACACACTTGTCGGCGACCCAACGGTCAGACCCCACCGGTATGCCCAGCACCTTGACCCCGTCCAAGGGAGTCACCGACCCCGGCATTGGCGCCCCACCACCGTCCACCGCGTCCGCAAATTCCGGGCAAGCACCGGCAGGGCTGTACACCGTGCTCTTCGAGACATTCAGCTCAAGCCCCGCAGCCCTCAATAGAGGGACAATGGTGCCATACGCCGCCCGGGCCTTATCCGGCGGCCCTATGATGTGAATGTCATCGAGGTACGCCATGATGAAAACGTCCGGGTGCTCGTCCAGAGTGGCCTGGAGGGCCGGCTGCAAAGCAACAGCAGTGAAGAAGGGGCCCAACGGGTCACCTTGCTGGGCACCCTCCGCCGACTCCACCCATCTGAACCTCCCATCAGCCCCCTGCCACCCAAGGCGAGCCCGATGTCTGAAGCTGCTCTCCGCCATACCCAGAAGCTCCGGGAAGTTGTCGCTGACCTCCTTGTAGATCACACTGCGCTTAACCGTGTTGAAGGCGTTCTTACAGTCAAGTGCCAAGTCACACCACGAGGGGTCCGCCCCAAGCAACGCCTGAACCGTGTGCACGCACACCTCCGCCCCACCTGGCACCCCCACTCCAAGCTGAGCCGCCGAAGAGGCAGCCCCCTCTCGGGGCGGCGGGCTGAAGTAGGTAGCCCATCTCGTCCGCATCTGTCTGCAAACCACCTTGCCCGCAAGCCTCCGCAACGATTCACCGCACGCAATCGGGCGAACCCCACCGCCAGGTTTCAGAAGAGCCACCAGCCTCGCACCCATGATCCATGGCAGCACGCCCGTCGGCACTCTGTCCCCCACAAACTGCTCGCAGGCATGCTTAATGGCAGGCAATCCATCACCCCCGCCGAAGATGACCCCGATGTGCTCGAACCTCAATTGGGAGCAGCCTGGCCCAGAGGCCACTGGAAGACGCCTGCACTCAGCCTCGACTGCCGCCTCCTCAAGCTCCAACGGGGCAGCCTGCACTCTGCCGGGAAGGCCGTCCCCAGCCGGGTGAAGGTCCCTAAGTGCCTCCAATGTCTCCTCAACGAGGGGAGCAAGGGCACCAGGGTCAAGCCGCCGGACCGCCTTCGAGAGCTGTCCCTCCTTCACCAAGCTCACCACATCAGCAAAGGCCCGCTCCTCCGAAGCCCGCCCTGGCCAGGCCGGAGCTGAAGGAACCGACACCCGGTACAGCTCTTCCCAATCGCCTGCAAGAAAGCGCCTGACCCGCTCGCGCACCACCTCCGCAGGGAGGGACTTCTTCCTGGCCTCAGGAATCGAGCCAAGCAGCAACCGCGGAGCAAGACCGAGAAGGCGCCAAAAGTCCTCATCACCACTACCGAGGCTTCGCATCACCCACCGCATGGCCTCTGCAAACTGGTTCCTCGCCCGCTTGGGAACATGCCTGGCCGTGGTCAGGGGGCAGGCAAACATCTCCGCCAGGTCCAGCCCACGCAGCCATTCCCACGAGGCGTCCGGAACGACCGGGTCAGCCGGGACCTCAGCCCCCTGCCGTCTGCCACGAGAGGCTCCAGGTGTCCCACCAACCCGACTAGCCACTCCTGGCCCCGCCTCCCCACCCGCACCCTCGCCTGCCTCCACCACCGAGGAGCACGTCGAGTAGTGGGAGGTGAGGGGCGCACCACTGGCGTAGGCAACCTCACACCTCGGGCAAGCCGCACATCCAAAGGCCGAAAGGTCCGTCGACGCATAGTCATCAGGCTCGTGGTGCTGCCGCAGGTGACGGGACATCCGCGTCGGGTTGGGGCTCACTCGGGCGGTACAGACCGGGCACCGGAAAGCAGGCTCATCCTCACCCGGAGGCGGGTCACCGTCATACTCCACAGCTCTCCGCCTTCCCGCGCGCCGCGAAGCAACAGCAACAGGAACTGGGGACACCACACCCAAAGGCCGTCCAGGAATGCCGCCACTGCCCCCGCCTGCACCAATAACAGCCGCACCCTCTCCCACCACCTCTGCCCCCCAGCCAGTCCGCGCCGCCCGCCTAGCAGCCAAGTCTGCCTGTGCCGCTCTGTTGGACCTCATCGCCTCCCCCAGTGAAGCCCTACACAGCCCACAAGAGTCACGCTGCACCAGCCACCTCGTGCCACAGATCTGATGAGTGCAGGGACGCCTACAGCACGGCCACCTCACCGCACCCTGCCCCGGCTCCCAATCCTGACCGCAAATGTAGCACTCATCCCCAAGCTCCTCCGGGTCTTGCACCTGAAAAGCCGTGAGGGCGGTCGCCGCTTCACTCGCACTCAAGCCACTCGGCGCCAGAGCCAGCTCCTCAACCACAACGTCACGCTCAGGCAGCGGGCCGTGGACGTCATCACCAAGCTGTGCTCGGGCCTCCCGCATGGCATCCCACGCCGCCCGCAAGGTCAGTGACACCGTAGCACCCTGGACGAGCCCATCGCCGAGGTCAAATTCATCCTCGTCCACCATCATAGCGAGGTGCCACCGCCCCTCATGCAGCCTCACCACCTCAGGGGGACGCAGGTGCTGACCGACCCCGTCAACCTCATCAGCAGTGAGGTCCCGGCTCAGGACACTCTCGTGGCGAAAAGAGGCGCCGGCACCCCCAGCCTCACCACGCAGGAGCGCTTCAAGAGCACTAGCATCAAGCAAAGCAAACTCTCCACCCGGGGTACCCGACACCTCAACGGCGGCCTCGCTCTCGACCACAGGCGTATCGCAGGCCTCAACCGCCAACGCCCTAGCGGCCTGCGGCACGTCACCCGCCCGCCGCCCAGGCCCGCCCGGGTCCGCCAGCCGCTGCCGAGACCCCTCAGCCCTCATGTCCTCCGCTCTCCTGTGCCGCCAAAGAACCTGGGTACCATCTGCCGAGAGGAACTCAATTGGGGTGCGGCTATTCGAGATGTCAAAATTTGTGAAGTCCCCAACAGTGTCATCCCACTGGATCACATGCAGACCCCGACCTCTGACAGAGGGCTGGTACTCGGTAACCGTCGCAACCCGTGGACCAGACGCATAAATGAACCGCAATCTGCGACCCACCAGGTCTCTCCCCCGTGGCCGCTGGTATCCCCGACTGCTCGCAAACCCCACAAGGCAGCTCGCCTCTTGCTCCTGATCCCCGCCGACGGCCTCCGGCCTGCCACCCTGCACCGCACCGGCCTGCCTCACCACCTCCAGCCCGAAAGCCTGCACCAACTGACCCGCCTCGCCAGCCATGCCAATGATCTGCTCCTGCCTCTCGGCCGTCATGTGGAATGGGGCAGGGCCCCCCTCGAGGACGTATCCCCCCACAATGTCCAGGGTGATGCCCGCCTCCGCTAAGGCCTGCCCAAGCGCATTAGCCAACTGAGTCCACCTGGCCGTCCTGGGCAGGCTGGGGAAGGCCTCCGGCCACCCCACCGCATCCAGGATCATGGGGCAGAACAGCCAGGAGTATGTGGCCGGACTGCCTTCTCGGTCCACCACCCCCGAGGGGGGCATCTCAGTCATGTCGTGTCCGCACCACTGCGCGTCCACCGGCGTGAAGAGCGGCCCAATCCAAGAACTCAGCCCCCGGGCTGGCACCGCCACGGCCGAAGAACTGAGCGCGCCAAACGGTCCACCCAGCCGCTCCACTGTCCGCTCCTCTGCACCGTCATCCACCAGCGAGTTCACAGCCACCTCAGCACGCTCCCTCTCATCAGGGGCAGCCCCCGGCGTAGGATCAAAGGTGAGCCCCAAGGACACGGCAGGACTCTCCACCCCAAGCAGTCCCACCAATCCACTTGGCAATGGCGGGGAATCCAGACCCCCTCCACCGGTGTCCGGACAGGAGACGGCCTGCGGGTCGGAAGCCACCGCCTCCACGTGGGCATCAATCACCCCCCCAACAACGCCCCCCCGGAACAGGCTCTCCACCGAGCGAGCCCGCCTGGGCCGCCCGCCGGCTCGTCCTCCAGCTCCGCTTGTGCCGCCGGGCACCCCGACCGCCTCTCCAGCGTCTCCAGGCACTCGCGTCTGCTGCCGCCCTGCAGCTCTGCTCACCGACCTCGTCACCCTCATCGTCGTCCCCACATTGGTCCTCGCTGCACCCGCCGCCGCCGCACCAGCTTCCCCGTCGCCGTCCGCCATTCTGCTGCGCTGCCTGCCCCTGTCCGTCGTGCTCCTCGTCGATCTATTGCTGCTCGCCGTCCCGCCCACCGCCCCGGCCGCACAGCCCACCCCCGAGGGCAAGCTCCTGACCTGGTGGGGCCCACCCGACCGCTCCACAGCTCGCTCACTCGCAGTGCTGCCCGCCGGCGAGCCCGCATCCACCCTAGCCGGCCCATCCACCGCAGGGGCATCATCTGGAGTAGGATCAAGAGCGAGTCCCAAGGACACGGCGGACTCCTCCAACTCGAGCCCCACGGAGCCAAAGACGGCACCCGGCTCCTCCGAGGCCCCGGAGGCACCCCAGTCCAACAAGCCGCCTCCCACCGATCTGACTGGCGAGCTGAGCAACCCTGCAAGCCCCTCAGGCACCGGCGGAGACCCCAGGGTTCCTCCGTCAAGGTCCGCGCCCGCATCAAACGCCAAAGCCTCATCTGCGGCCCCATGGGCACCGCCAGCCAAGGCCATGCCGGCCGAGGTGTCGCCCGGGCCCCGCCCCGACATAGCCTCCCCTCCGCTATGATCTGGCCTGTCAACATCTCGAGCTACCTCATCCTCCCGAGCCATGTCATTCACCGAGCGCGTCCGCCGCTGTGCCTCTCTAGCCCTCGCGCCCCGACCAGGCCGTCCCCCCGCTCGCTCACCAGCCCTGGGTGAACCGCCGGACACACCCTCGTCCGCCACAGCCCCTGCCGGTCGCTGCGCTCGCCTCCGCTCCGGCTGACCACCTCTCGCCACCCCAACCGAAACAGTCCCATTCACCGCCACTGAGCTAGCTGGCCCGCCTGCCACCCCGCTCACCGATCTCGTCGTCCTTCTGCCACCTGACCCCACCACATTACCAGTCGCCAGAGCCGCCCCTGCCGGACTTCCCCGCTGCTGCTGCCGCCGGTGCGGCTGCTGCTGCTGGCGCTGGTGAGGTCGCTGCTGGTGCTGGTGCTGCCGTTGCCACTGCTGCCGCCGCGGCCTCTGCTGCACCTCCTGGCCGTCCCTGGCCTGGGCCCGGGTCCGCGGCCCAGTGGGGGCGGCACTGGGTACCAGTGCCGGACCAGGCCCTGCAACTTCATCTGCTGCTCGCCGCAAAAGCTGCCCAATCGTCCGCCTCGCGCGCCCGGCATGCAGCCTACTATCACCGCCACGTGCCGCTCCAGTCGTACGGCCCACCTCAATGGGTGAGTTCCTGACCGTCGCGGCACCACCACTCCTCGACCGCTGTGCTCTCCGAGAAGGCACCGGGAGCGCGCCGCCCATAGGCGGCAAATCGTCGTTCTCATCGTCCGTACTCATAATCATTTTCATCTTCAAGGAGGGGCTGTAAGCTGGGGTGCGTCGAAACGCGGGGAGGGCACCGCCACCCAGCCACGGTCCAAGCCCACAACACTAGTGGCGCTCGTGTGAGTATGAATCTCTGCTGGAAAAAGGACCCCTCCTATGCCCCGATGGCCATTGCCACCGGGTACCTCCCAGGTACTCCTGACCGGCGACCTGCCGCGGTGTACCTGGTGTCCAGCTGAGAAACAGGGAAACTATCCACGCCGTGTTGAAGACTGTCCCAGCAGCTTGTGCTCTCGGATGCCCCCCTCTCTCATCGACACTCGCGCCCACTGCGCCAAGTGAAGAAGCCCCGGAGAGACGGGGGGCTGGAGGTCCTCACCCAAGGTCCCCTGGAAAAATCCCGGACAGGTGAGTCCCTTCCAGCCGCACGCACACCGGCCCCGCAGTCCCACCACACTGCGAGCCTCAAGGGGGACCTCCAAAAAAGGAGGCCGTGCGCATCCCCAGCCCGCCGGCCGGGAATTGCCCCTCGGACCTTGGCCTAGACCAAGGTTTGACACTTTGCACCCTTTCGCCGTGCGCCTGCCGTCTGCGTCGCACGCCCGGGGGGGACCGCGGGGAGGTTAGGCCT
>LGRX02008926.1:0-23455 GCA_001247695.2 Cymbomonas tetramitiformis
CTTAAGAGCTTCAGCTTTTCTTCTTCTCGCGATTATATTCAAAATGAAAAAAATCGCAATGACTTGTGGTTAGTAGTGGTCCGCGAAAGCACGTCGTGGAAACCAGCAGGAAACGTAGTTGGTAAATGCACGAAGACGAGTACGCGATGGGGCGAAGGTCACGAGACGAGGTGAAGTTGTGTTAAGCTCTGGAGGCGGAACTTGCGCGCTGGTAACAATAATTTGAATATAACCCAACAAACAAATAATGCCTTGAAAAAATTGCGTTTGGTGAAGGTGTGCAAAGGTGTAAAAAGTTAAATAATTTGGGTAATATTTAGAAATTTGTTAATATCCCGGAAAATGCAAAAAATAATGGATTAATTGTTAAGAAAATGGGGGGTTCATCAATGAACCCCTCAAAAAAATATTGCCTTAAAACATGCTAAACGGTTTACAAATTTTCGGAAAATAAGGAAATGCCAGGAATTATGTATAAATTAACTTATGGGGGTTCAACGTCGAACCTCCCATAAAATATTTCCTTAAATCGGGTCGAAAAGTTTGTTTTTTTGGTAAAATTTAGGAATTTTTCTTAAACCCTAAAACTGCTGGAAATTTAAATAAAATAACATCAAACTAGGCAAAATCTTAAACCCTAGATTCGGTAAAATTTTCAATTTTTTTAGGGCCTCCCATTGGAAAACTCCCCAACTCCCAAAACTCCCAAACTCCCCAAATGCGTTTGGTGTAGGGTGTTGTGGGATCCCAAGCAATCCTCGTATCAGAGATCAAGTTCTTGAGATTTAGGGTAAGCCGTTGCCCGCGCCCCCACGGGTCCTCTGGATCCACTCACCGCAAATTCAACACTGGTTACGCCGCTGAAAAAACCTTCATGGGAAAAGCGGCTATTACGATTGACGTGTTCGCACCAAATAAAGTCTGTGAGATTAGCAAGACGTGCGATTCCTCGAAAGCGTTCGTTTCGTGATGCCCTTCCAACAACGAATAAGGTGACTGATACATGTGTCTCCACTGTCTCGGGTACTTATCTGTCATAGACTCTGAACATAGATCGCCCTTCAGGGCTACGTGAAGTCGAACGCTGCAGGGATTCGTTCGCCTGCTTATCTACAGCAGGCACCGATTTTGAGCGTTTGCGATGCTCCTCTTTGCTCCATGTGAACGACCTTCTTGCCTTCGAGTGCGTACGATTTCCCTTGTCGCCAGTGCTGCCCTTGGCTCGCTTCTTTCCTGTGGACTTAGGTGCTAAGGCCATACAGGATGTGGTCGCGACTGGTGTCACTGGATCTGCCTTCCCTGTTTTCACAGGAGATGCGCTAGATAATACCAGGATATCTGAGTTCTTCTTCTGCGAGGGTGTTTTCGCGCGTGGTGTTGTGCCTTCTGTTGGCTCTTTGTCTTTTTTTCAGATTGCTTGACAGCTCTGCGCGATGCTCGGAGATTTTTGCGCCTGAGCGTTCTTGCACTTGGGCTTTTCTTTTCCTTGGCTCCCAAACGCTCTGCGCACTCAGATTTATCAATTTCATTTGATGCGATTAGTATTCTCTCTGCTGTGGTAACTACTGCAGTTGATTTCGCTTCCACTAGCTTGATTGACTCGAGCAGATTTTTCGACAGTAACTGTGAGTCGGAGAGTGTCGATGGGAGCGATTCCACTGCACGACAACTGACAAAGTCACTCGAAAGCGTGGCATAGTTCCCCTTCGAGATTTTCAGCAAGTGTAAGGCTGATGCTGCGCTGCTTAACACCTGACGCAAATGTGTCTCGAGACTCACAAAAAGCGGTTCAGACGGCTGGTTTTTCCGATTAGACTTCTTGGCCATACTGAACGCGGCTCGTCGCATAACGCGTATCAAAATACACCTGAGAAATAGTCTACAGTAATGAAACCATATGAACGAAAGAATTGCCACTCATTATCATAAAAATTATCGCAATAATAGAACAATAAAGGCGGCTGGAATTCCCCAACTCCTTGACCGTTCCGGGTATATCTAGCTTAAACATCGCCCGTGTCCACCCCCATCCCAAATGCAGTGGTTGCTACCACTATTCTAGTTTCTCCTCGCATCCAAGCATTGTACACTTGCGATCGTTGTGCCGTATTCAATTCTCCATGATAGTGAGCTGCTTTAATACTGTCACCGCCTTGCTTTTGTTGGCTCAACCAATTTGCCAACGTCTCAGTGTCTTTTTTTGTCATGCAATAAATGATTCTAGTAGAAGTCGCTGGCTTATCTAAAACGAACGCTAATATCTGCTTCCAACATGAATCAACAACTATCTCATTCACCGTTTCTTCTCCCCAAAACTTCTCCTCCACATTCAAAATCAAGTTTGCTCTTCTACTAGTGCCGGAAAACTCAACAGGATTCTTCATTCGCAAAATCTTTTTTATGTCTGTTTTTGTCCTTTCTGTCGCGGCCCCTGTGATTGCCGTGAAGAGAACACCGGGAAATGTATGTACCTAAACGGCTATACGCTGGCCGAAAATCGTGTCCAAATTCACTACAGCAGTGAGCCTCGTCCACGACAAAGCGCCGCAATAAACTATTCTGCCACAATTCGGCAAGTGCCTTCTGCAAGTGGCCTTCTCCCATCAATGCTTCAGGAGCGACGTACAATAATTGGATCCGTGATCTACGTATCACATCTATCGCACAAAATCTATCAGCATCCGACATATCACTCGTATATAGCAGAGCCGAAATGTTTTTGGCCTTTAGAGCTTGGACTTGATCATGCATCAGCGATACCAACGGTGAAATCACAACCGCGACTCCTCGGGATACGACGGCAGGAAGCTGGTATGTCAAACTCTTTCCAAACCCAGTGTGCTGCACAACGAACACTTCTTTATCATCTAAAACTGTCTGGCAAATTCTCAGTTGATCTCCGCGGAAGCTGTCATTGTGGAAGATGCGCCGGTTTCCTAATGTCAACAAATCTGGCGCCTCCATTACAACTGCACGTGCCCACACCCGCCCCCCGCGATCCCATCAATTTTGACCCCAACACATTAAAGTTGACCCCGAAACACTCATTTCTGCCCATGAAATACTAATTCTGACCGTAAACACCCATTTGTGACCCCATACCGCGGTTTCTGGCCCTGAAACACTGTTCCAGACCCTCAAACCCTCATTCTGACCCTGAAACACTCATTTCTGACCCGAAACACTATTTCTGACCCTGAAACCCTCATCCATGTCTCTTGAAACACTTCATTTTCTGACTTTGAAACACTATTTTCTGACCCTTGAAACACTATTTCACCCCGAAACACTCACGTCTGACCCTGAAACACTCATTTCTGACCCTGAAACACTATTTCTGACCCTGAAACACTCAAATCCGACCTTGAAACACTCATTTCTGACCCTATAACTCTATTTCTGACCCTGCAACATTGTTTCTGGCCCTCAAACACTCATTTCTGACCCCAAAACAATTTCACCATAATGTAGATGTATCAAATGGGACACCTACTTCATCACACATTCTCCTTACCGCGAGTATTTCTTCATCACCCACAAGTCCTATACATCGTTGGAAAGGTCTCTCGAAGGGTTGTACAGCTGTGTACAACCCCGAGGCATGCAGTGTGCTCACATGCAGCAATAAACCAAACCCCAACGAACAGGGGTTTAGGGGTCATGGGGGGTGCTCTAGCCCGCGTACCCTAAGTGCGCGGGCCTTCTAGAGGCCTCAAATTCACCCACAAGTCCTACACATCGTTGGAAAGGTCTCTCGAAGGGTTGTACAGCTGTGTACAGCCCCGAGGTATGCAGTGTGCTCACATGCAGCAATAAACCAAACCCCAACGAACAGGGGCTTAGGGGTCATGGGGGGGTGCTCTAGCCCGCGTACCCTAAGTGCGCGGGCCTTCTAGAGGCCTCAAATTCACCCACAAGTCCTACACCTCGTTGGAAAGGTCTCTCGAAGGGCTGTACAGCTGTGTACAGCCCCGAGGTATGCATTGTGATCACCTTGAAAACTTACTCCTACAATCGTATTAGGGGTATGTGGTGGATGTTATGCATCTTAGATTGTTATCATTATAAGGTTCTAGATAGAGGGGTCTTATGACTCTATATACACGAAAATATATTATGTATGTTATCTAACCTGTGGTATCCCCTTTTAGTGCTCCAAGCAAGTTGAACTCATGCCGCGGTGGTCATTCTCGCCGGACAAGGGGATTCCCCATCAGCCCTCAATGCTTGCGGACTCCCTATGACTTCCATGACCACACGTGATACAATATATGTTAGGGGAAACTCTTACCTTCAATATGCCGTTGAGTTTGCTCGAAAAGGTGAACTATGTAGCCTTGGGTGCTCAATCTAGCTCCACAAGGGGATTCTCCACCCTGCAAAGATTCCCCATCAGCCCTCAACGTATGCGGACTCCCTATGACTTCCAGGACCACACGGGCTATAATATATGCTAGGGTAGACTGTTACCTTCAATATGCCGTCGAGTTTGTTCGATTCCGTGCATTATGGAGGCTGGGGCGTCCATTCTAGCTCCACAAGGGGATCCTTCACCCTGCAAACATACCCTAACCGCCCTCAACGTTTGCGAACTCTAGAGAAGTTCCATGACTACTTGGGAGGTTGGAAACGTTAGGGGACACCCTTACCTTCAATATGCCGTTGAGATTGCTCGAATCGGACAACTATGGAGGTTGAGGCGTCCAATTTAGCTCCTTGCGGCTAATGCCCCATCTGCGCACATACCCTAACCGCCCTCAACGTTTGCGAACTCTAGAGAAGTTCCATGACTACTTGGGAGGTTGGAAACGTTAGGGGATACCCTTACCTTCAATATGCCGTTGAGATTGCTCGAATCGGACAACTATGGAGGTTGAGGCGTCCAATTTAGCTCCTTGCGGCTAATGCCCCATCTGCGCACATACCCTAACCGCCCTCAACGTTTGCGAACTCTAGAGAAGTTCCATGACTACTTGGAATAGAAAATATGTTAGGGGATACCCTTACCTTCAATATGCCGTTGAGATTGCTCGAATCGGACAACCATGGAGGTTGGGGTGCTAGTTCTCGCTCATGCTAGTGAATGTCGCATCTGCAAACAATCCTATCCGCCCTCAACGTTTGCGAACGCTAGAGAAGTTCCATGACTGCTTGGGAGGTTGGAAACGTTAGGAGACACCCTTACCTTCAAGATGCCGTTGAGATTGCTCCATTCCGTTAACTCTACAGCGTTTAATCAATAATCTAGTCCACGCTTAGCTTGCGACAATCTGCCAAAGTACCCTGTCAGCCTTGCCTATTAAAGGGCCCTAGAAGCCTCCCGTTCGCAAGCAAGCAAAAAAAAGTATTAGCTAGATACCATACCTTCAAGATGACGTCGAGATTGCTCCATTCCGTGAAGTCTACACCGTTTAATCAATCATCTTGTCCACGGTTAGCTTGCGCAAATCTGCGGAAGTACCCTATCCGCCATGCCTATCAAAGGGCCCTAGAGGCCTCCCGTTCGCAAGCGAGCAAGAAGAAATAGTAGTTAGATGCCTTAATTAACTTCAATATTCCCGCGAGTTTTCTTCAAATCATTAACTACACAACTTGCAATAAATTATCTTATCAGCCCCTGAGGTTGTTTTTCGTGAACTTGTTTGACAGAAAAGGTGATATCGGGATATATATATAATAAGGTATATATATATATACAATCCAGTCAGAGAAAACACAGTGACGGGTGCTCGGAATGTGATAGCATAAACTGGGAAGACAGACATACGGACTGTCTAACTAGAGAAGGCTAACGTGACGGGGACACGGTCACGGGTGACACATGCCACACACAGTGAGGGGTGAAGCAAGGAGAAGCAGGCCCCCATACAGTGGGGGGTAAATCGGCTTCCCCGTGACTGTTCATGAAAACGGGCATTTGAGCGCTTTTGCCAACTAATGCCAGAGTTTCTCCGAGCCTCTTCGATCAACTGTAACGTCGACGCGGCGGCCGCGCTCGGAGAAACTCTGGGAACAAGAGTGTCACGTAGAGCTCTATACCCCTTGCGTGGTGATAGTGCCCGTGCCCCGTGGTCGGGTCACATCGGCTAGAAGACGAGATATCCACGCCATCCGCCAGCTCACCGCTGAATCGAAGACGAAGAGACGAACCTCTTCAGTGACACACGACAGTAGAGCCTATCGAGTATGAGTAACCTGCGGAATTATCTCGGAATTATCTCGAGCAAGACTCTCTTGGTACAGTACTTGTTATGTCAGAGCTCTCTTGACCAAATGTTTGCTTACGGCTTCCTTACGCCTATGTGTATCTATGCCTTGTGATTCCAAATTTTCGATGCAATCCCAGTTCCGACGCTAGTAAAAACACGCTTAGATATAGCTAAATCTGTGCGTCTGAGCTTCTCCCAGCCTTTCCATCCAATTGATCATAGCTCTTATCTCAGCGCATTTAACAACGATTTTGAAGAAATGGGTGTCATACATCAGCTTAAAGGGCGGCGCGTTAGTGAAAATCTTTAGAAAACGATGCCGTTCATGACAACTTTGCAGGCAAAGTGTCACATTTGCAGATCCAACGGCGAGGTTTGGAATCTCTTGGGTCGCCCGGGTTCAGCTCGATTCGGATCACCACCTTGGAGCAGTAGACTCAGGAACAGAAACGTCGTAAGGGTCAGAGGGCGAGAAAACTTTGCCTCAAAACATGGGACAAAGCGTAGCTTGTGCTGCCGGAGTTCTAACGATGGAGTCTCACGGAAACCGCTTGGGAAACAAGTTGAGTTTTGTGGAGGATCGGGTGGAGGTGGAGGAACGAACGGTGAAGACTATGGAGGGGATACTGGAGACGAGCCTCCGCGCAGGGAACCTGAAGTTGTGCTTTGGGCACTGGTAGAAACACGTTTCTTAACCCATGCAGAACTGAACTATTTGGTCTTAAGTAACGCGATTCCACAGGCTGGCCAAAACCTTGCACTGAAATACAAATAAGATGCACTGACGTCAACTTCAGGCCTAAGAAATTGCTCTTTTCGTACGGGAAGTGCTGGCTCTAGAGTTACAGCAGTGGCACTCGATGCTTCCCACAACTCAATGTCCCAATGTCACACTCAGGCCGTACATATGCAATCGAAAACCAAGCTTAGCCACCTGGTTCTGCGCAGGTTGTCGGCGCTTGCGTAAGCAGTGTGGCGATGACGCCTTCTCCTTCCCTTGCGAAAACTCCCAAAGATGACGATACTTCCGTCTCTGTGATAATTCCGGCGAGTTACAAACCGCCGCTTGCAAAACTCCCAGTACTGAAGTGCATGAGTATCCACGTGCGCCCAAAAAAGTGCACCAACAGCTTCCTAGCATTCGTGTAGCTTCGCGTTTCACATACGCTCTCAACGGTATCTTTAAGAAACTTACAAATTGCTTGCCCTTGCTATCGACTTTTGTTCCGGTCACCTTTGATATGCTGGTGGCGCGTCACGTTCCTCCCGGAAGTGCGCACTCACGGTTTGGGGGAGTCCTCGCTGACGTGGCTGACGTGCCCCGCAGGCTCTGAACGAAGCGGAGTCGATCGGCGCAACTGTGCGGCATCTGCGTAATCTTGAACCTGCAGCCCTCGAGGTGATCGTCGTGGATGGTGGCAGTTCTGATGCTACCCCTCGACTTGCAGCTCAAGCTGGGGCTAAGGTGACCGGGCGGTGTTACGAATTGCACTCTTCATTGATGCTCCGTGTAGCCTCGGTCTTCACCGCACTCAAAGTCATTTACCTGCGGACTGAAGTAACACCTATTGCATGTGTCGGGAATAGGTTATTCGCGCCAAACCCGATGCTCGGGGTAGGGCACGGCAGATGAACCTTGGGGCAAGCCACGCTTCCGGCGACATACTATGCTTCGTGCATGCAGGTCAGTGCGCAAGAAAAAAATCGCCCTTTCTTGGCGAGAGCTTCTCGTTCCTTTTTCAAACGCTTCCCGCCTTGTGAAGCAGGGCGCCGCGCCGAGGCGTACACGCGGGTATGGGGACGGGTATGGGTTTTGCAGATACGTGCCCACCACTGGATCTTGTGCAGGTCGTCGGCGGCGTGCTCACGGACACGCGCGTGGCTTGCGGGGGCTTCGTGCCGGTCATCCAGCACGGGGACCGTACCTTCTGGTGAGAGCGCTCTCGTTTCGCTCTTGACTAGCAAGGGCTTGGTGAGCACGGGGGGACGTATATTTTACTCTTATTTTACTACTTTACGAGTTTTGCTCGATCTTTTCGATTTGTGGGGGCTTGTTGCCGGTCATCCAGCACGCAGAGCGTACGTTCTGGTGCAAAGCACTCGAGATCAGCTTGTCACTGGTGCATAAGGCAATTCGTGGCATAAACGTTGAAAGCGGTCGTGGTGTTTCAAAGCCAGCTCTGCTACCGCCATACTAATCCTCTAGCCCGGGCAGCGTACTGTTGTGAAGAGCGGATCGACGCGGGCGGTTGCAAGGCGCAACGCTTGCCATGCAAAGCCCCTCCAACGCTCTCCGAAACTCCCTTACGGGTGCGTGTGGCAGGTTCATATCCTTACATAACGTCATCAAGACATACTACCCTGCCCTATTCCGCCCTGTTTCGTTCTTCAGGTACTGCTGCGCTTTCTGCTGCCTCTAGTTCCTAGCTCAGTGCACGGGCTCGGAGGCCGCTGTCATTCCCATACTGCAGTGTCTTCGTGAGCCTTGCCTGCACGGAGGTGCCCAATTGATCTCGAAGGCTTCTTAATGTGGTGTGCTGACCAAGAGTTGGACAAGAGTGAGCGATACACCACGAAGTAGGGAGGAAGCAACTTGCTTCCCGTTCTCCCTGAGATCCCTGTGCGCTTCCTCTGTGTTTGGTGCGACTGCCACAAATAGCTAGGTCTAATAGCCAGGAATTGGAAAGTTTGGCTTGGATGGACGTGACTGATCTATGAGGTGAGCTCTACATTGTGCGGCGGAAGTGCACCTGAGGAACCCACGACGGCTTCAGCCGCTGATTCACCCTCCTCCCATTTAAACAGTCGCCACCCAGTTGTGCTTCACTGCATTGCGCTCGCGGAGCAAGGTGACACCTGGCTCCGCGCCGTTTGGCTCTGTCCTACATGCCACCACACAACTCAGCTCCGCGTCACCTCGAATTGCGCTGCTGGCTCGGCGCCGCCATGTGTGCGCGGGTTGTGGAAGGTTGGTGCTTGACCGAGCCGGGTTCACAGGGGGCTCCGGTGCCTTTTTGGCGATCAAGTGATGTTCTGCCGGAGGCGCGAGTTCGACGCCGTGGGGGGCTTCGATGCGCGGTACAAGATTATGGAGGACATCGACCTGTGCTTTCGCATGCATGAGCTTCCCGTTGTGGGCCATCGCCGGCGCCGGGTGCGCCTTGTCAACCGCGTGGTGACTACTAGCGGCCGTCGCTTCGAACAGTGGGGCAACCTGAAAGCCACCATCTTGCACCTGTACCTGGGATTCAGCTGGTACTTCGGAGCTTCCCCGGAGCAGCTGAACAGGTGAGCTCATTCCCGCTCGTGAAACGTGCTCGACCAGGCAGGAAGGCCTCGCCAAAGCTTGCACGGTGTCTCTGGCTCGCGCTCTCTGGAGCTAGGAGAGGGATTCAAAGTTGTGCGAGGCGTTGGTATGATCCGTGGCGGTATCCCATGCCCAAACTCAGATGGCAAAACTAGTTGCTGATGAGGGAGGGCTGGTTTGCACAAATTATTGCATGTTAGCTTTCCTGGTAGATGGCTTCGAATGATGACTTGAGGCTGCAACACACTTACAACTTTCCGTTCACATTATCCTCTCTATGTTGGCAAACATCGTGTTCAGTCTGCCCTGTTGAGGCCTTACTTTTATGACAAGGAGGTGTTAGTGATTGGATGATTGTGTGGAACAGAGACTATGTGAAGCTGTACGGAGATATCCGATAGAGGCGATGCCAATGCGTTTATCTTCGCTATCCTGTGCGCGCAGAGGATAGTGTAATTGGGGTGGTTCTAGGCTATTTGCTCGCGGCGTTATATCAAGAACAACAACTGCTAAAGGAGTTTGCGTTTGATATGCGAGCTCTGATTTAAGACTTTTTCCAAGTAGTCTGGCAGAATATAGCTATTAATTTAAACATCTCCAGATCTCTTTCTATTCTATTCATCTCTTGATGTGCAATGTGTGTAAAACTCCATTTCATCCCCATTAAGATGCAACTGTAGGAGGCTACACTCCAGCATCTTCACTTCTTTACACTTTCGGGCTTATCTATTACTAACTATTAAACGACCGCACGAGGTATGATTTCGATACTACGGCGGTCAACTATCCGGAATATGATTTCTATATTCACTTCAAGTTATGCTTTCGATGTATGCTTTCAATACAAATATACAGCTGTTACGGTTTCGTACTTTTATGTTACTTTTCTCAGTTCAGTTCTCATCTCCGAAACTGGTTACACTTAGAGTTCTTATACATTCATGAACTCCCTTCATAGCTCAACTGTACTATGTACTCCGTACAGCAGACTAGGCACCTCACATCAACAACATTCAGATCGGTCCTACTGTACTCCGTACTGAGTACTCTTATAGTTGTAGTTGCTTTTTGTACTTAGCCGTTTTACTTGCGTTTCTGGCTCTTGTGCTTGCCTCCTAGCACAACTCCCCCCCCCTTAGGGAAGGTCACGTCCACGCTGACCACGTCGGACCGGTGAAGTTTTTATACAGATCTTCTACTGTTGCTCAGGATGATTATACAGGTCTCAGCCGCCTGTCGTCTGGAATGACATTACACTTCCCATGACACACACCGCAGTAAGGAGTTCAGCCTCTTAATTAAGCACAAGGGTCGGCCTCTCACCGGTCTGCCATCTGCACTACCAGGCTCCCCCAAGGCTCGAGATCTCACATCCATTACTACGCTCAAGGTTTCAAACCTTCCAACACGGTACACTACAGGTGATGACAATAGGTTTGCCAATTACCCGGCAGTTCTCGGGATGCCGGCCCGGAGGAAAGGTTTTAAACCCCTACCGCCTCCTCGGAATGCTCAGAGCTTTTATCCAGATCTCCAACTGCCGCCCGGTCGTGCCAGGTCTAGAGCCAATGCTCTCATGAAATGGATTATTATACAGATTTCCACCTGTTGCCTGGCTGTACCGAGGCTAGAGCCACTGCTCTGTTGGATGGATTATCCAGGTTCTCACCTGCCGCCTGGTCATACCGAGGCTGGAGCCAAATGGATTATACAGATTTCCACCTGTTGCCTGGCTGTGCCGAGGCTAGAGCCACTGCTCTGTCGGATGGATTACCCAGGTTCTCACCTGCTGCCTGGTCTCGCCGAGGCTGGAGCCACTGCTCTTTTCGAAACCCTTCGACGCTCTCAATCGCTAAGACCACTCGCGTCAGACTCCCATCCGCCCTCGGGTATGATCGTCACTTCGGCTCGTACTCCCGCTAACGTTATCGGTTCCGGTTCAAACTTGGGCAGGTCGCTCTCTACAACAGCTGACTGGACTAGACCGCTCATCTCGCTTGGATCTTCCCTGACAAGCAGTTCAGACAAGAACTCGTGCACCTCCTCATGTAGGGTCAGGTTGTGGAAAAGCTGTTTTAACAGTGCCGAAGGGATCCCATACAAATTCTCTCGAGCTCCCATGCCTTTTGCGAACACACCTCCAGCTCTCATTGCGCGCCCTCCTTGCGCGACCTTCTCGTGCCCGCCGTGTTGCCGGAAAAACTTGCAAGGCGTGTCGGCATCGCAAACTCGCAGGGGTGTGTGCAACGGAACGTTGGTCCAAATATGCGTGGGCTTTATGTATGCAGTTCCGTATTTACAGTATGTGACGAGGTGCGGGGCTGGTAGATTGCTCATGCATCGACGCGAGTGCAGACCGTGGGGTTCTCTTCCCTTCGGGTTCTCAATGAAGTATGCTTCGGGCCTCAAGTACCGGATGATCTCCAGGGTCCTACGAACTCGCCTGTCCGCAACACGCAAATCTCGGATGCCTACTGTCTTCGCCTGGCTACACTCTGTACAAGGTGGGCTAGCCCAGACTACGTCGAAGTGTCCTGGTTTGAACTGTCGGTAGTCCCATCGCATGATATCCTCGCAATGTGTGGGGTCCCACTTGGGCTGAATGTCCACGGCAACTACTTCGCTGTTCGGAAACTGCTTAGTGAATTGCCTCTCGACAGACCCTGTCCCACTGAACAATACGAGAATCTTAGACTGACCGACTGGTTCCTTCTCAAGTGCTGCAGCTCTGTTGACTGGCGGCAGGGTGTCCTGAGCAGATACTCTCGCGAAAGTTCCTACTTCATCATCAAACCTCTCCTCTGGCACCCATGGCATTGCGCCGTCTGCTTTGAGCTCCTCTGACAGTGTGGTCCACACTGCCCCTGCGGATTCGTCACGCCTCTTACGGACCCTAAGCTTCTCTCGCTCCACTCTCTTAGCCTCGATCCTCTCGAACTCCAACAACGCCCGGTTGGGAACGCCGGGCCTGCCGGCTCCGTCCCACTCAAGATCCTCCCGAGTCTTCCACTCGTTCTCACTGCGGGGCATCCCTGTCCACTTGACTAGGTACTCCATCCATCTCCTACCCTGACGCTGGCGCGTACGCGAACGCTCCACCCTCTCGACGTGGGTTTCCTTGCGCCCACTGACGTCCAACGGAGGAGGGGGGATCTCCTTAGCTCTCTCGACAAAGCTGCTACTCGACTCCACCGGCGAAAGCCGGTCCACGGTGAACACATCGTGCACCTTCCACTGCTTAGGCGTCTGCAACCTATAGGCCGACGGCGCGCCCCTATCACCTGCGGGGAGGGCCATCTGCCGGTCGTTGTGAAAGACCTCCAGCACCCGAAGGGGGCCGAGGCGCTTCTTAAGCAGTTTCTTGTGCAACCCGCGGTCACCCGGCTGGGTAAGGTACGTGGCGTCTACCCACACCTCATCGCCTACTGCATAACTCCTAGCCTTGTGACGCGCGTCGTACTGGGCGATCTGCTGCTGCTGAGCCAAGAGCAGCTTTTCCATAGCGAGCTGCAACTGGCGAACAAATTGGCGGGCTGTCTCGTGGGCTGTACCCTTTTTTACTGCTACGCCCCTCCCCCCCTTAGCTCGGCCTCCCCGTGATGCAAGTGCTGCCTCCACGAAGAAGTCTAGCTGAGAGGCCGGAGCGTGACCGTACGTCAGTTCAAAAGGGGTGAAGCCCGTGACGGCGTCGGACTCGGACCTCTCTGCGAGGGGTCTGAACCCCTCAGCGGTCCCTTTCTCTCTGCCCCCTGCGTCCGGCAGGAGTGCAGGTGGTAGGCTCGTCCGTCAGGAACCAGTGACTCCCTCCCTCTCTCCCCTCGCGGGATATGAGAAGGGGAATTTCACCAGTGCCCCAGGGCGCTTGGAGATCTTCCGGGCCAGCGACACTAGGACCCCTGTGGAAGAGGAACTTGACGATGTCCTTCGCACAGAGGTGCCAGACTCGGTCTGGTCAAGGGGGTACAAGGCCAGCATCCGGCTCAGGCCAGATTGGCAAGGGAACCCCCCGCTGTATGCTCGTCCAGGATACAAGGGGTTCGGCAGCGCGCTTGCCGCGACTCAGCCGCCTGACCCAGCTCCCACGAGGTACGGGGTCAGCAGGGACCAGAGAGGGGTTGAGCTGCCCCAATGGCTACTGCCCCGCAGTCCTTGTGGTAGGACCAAATCGACGATTTGGTCCTACCACGAGGACCATTGTTCCGATAATTTAATTGGTCATCTCCCGTAATTTGTGGTGTCTAACCAATGAAAGGTGGTATATATAGGTCCTATATTAATTTATTTGAACGCTGGTTTGGCCTATATCCATCCCATATATCCATGACGAACGCATTTCAAACCTCTACACTCAAATTTTTCAAAACGGATTTTTTGGAACATTCAAAATGTGGCAAATTAGTGACTCATCTTCAATATTTTTTATCAATCATATATCGACATTACACCTGCGCGGATACCATCAAATTGAACCTATACATATGTCCCAATCATATTTGGGCGGTAGTCCCGGTTGGAATGCATATATTGGCTCGTTGGCTCGTTGGCTTCCCCTCTAATATATTGGCTCGTTGGTTTCCCCCCTAAAACAGTGGTCACGCGAGCTGACCAGCCAGCCATCATAATTGCTTGCTAGAGGGCATATATCGCAAGGTTGGTGTGTGCGGCACATTAAATCTTCAAGTATATATGTATTGCGAATTTCTGAAAGTCTAACATCATCCAAATATCTTATTTTTCGACTGGCGTGTACATTTTAGAATGGATGAATGCCAATTTCTAAAGTCCGAAATTCACTAAATTCGGAATTTGCATTGTGTTGAACATGCGCCATGCTGAAATAGAGCGGAAATGCTGATGAGGGTGCGAAGTAACCGATTCAGTTATCTTATTTGGTCATAAACTCAAGATGTATAACCATGAGCATCACCGTGAGCCCCCCATGTGACTCCTAATACTCAAAATAACGGTGGTCCTTGTGGTAGGACCACCATTTTCTTCAAGCTTTTGGTGAAATTACACCCCTAAAGCGTGTCGTTCAACCACACACCTAAAGTCTCATGGGGGCCGCCGCTATAAGAAATAAAATTCATTTAACTCATAAATATCATGTGCAAATGTTGCCTGTGCCTCAAATAGTCGATTTAGTGATCGGAACCGCAATTGCCCATTGGTCCTTGTGGTAGGACCATGAATTTGGGTAGTAGCCACCAAGGGGAGCGACGTCGCACACTTTTCTGACACACACTTAAAAAGCGCAACGCTATTTCGATTTATATTCTAGAGACGATTTACTGTGACAGTCGATGTGATTTATTTTTGCGGTTCAGATCTTCAACTTTAATCCGAGTTGTTCACGATTCAGTCACTAAGTAATTACTGACACGTCAGCACGTGAAAGGAACCGAAGTACTCGTCCTGTTTACTGTCCTATTTATACTATTCGAAGTTGGCGCATATTTATACTTCACGGGTGTTCACCAACTTGGGGACATTTATATCAAACTGTAAGTTGCTCTCTAAGACTCTATCTAAATATTATAATATTTAGATTTGATCCTGCGGTGGTATGCGATACGGTAGGTCATTTTCAAAGATTTGCTGTCGCTATCGTTTCAATTGCCTCTTCACGTGTCACGGATTCACGGTCGACAGGACTGTCTGTCGGGTTTTGCAAGGGGCGCATTTTGCAATGTTCAAATGTCATTTGTTAAATATGCAATTTTAAGAATAACACGGAACGTTTCCCCCGCAGTGTGCCCCTGTCGAGCCAAAACAAGATTACTTCTTAAGATCATGTATTAATCTAAGCAAGAATTTCCTATTGAATATTATCACATATTCCTACTAAGTTTATCGATACGCGCATCACGTAGAATGATACCCGCAATCGCAACTATTGGGGGTTTTAGAAACTCAAAATTCCGTTCGCTATACCCGGATGAACGCGCCAGCCTACAGTGAGATGTATGGTTGACTGGCGAGTCTGTCCAATTTATTTCGGAAAGATGACACACACCAGGTGCTATTTTTGCAAACAATTCCCTCACGCGATGCGCATGCTCGCTTGCAAGCGAGCGCGCGAATGAGGGAAGAAACCCTAGCGGAAACGTGGACGCAAATGACATCCGCGTTTCCGCCAGAGCTGTCAGTGCAGTGTCAGATGCTCAAAATATGTTGTATATGCATATGAGATATGCGTGATAAAGCCATGCTGTGCATTATGCGTCGCTGCTGCGCGTGAGTCGAGTCAGCGGACTCGACGAATGACAAAATCATCCACCCCTCTAACGCGCCGCGTCCAGACTCCTAGAATCTGAACGGATCTTGCGCGCGCAAGAAATATGAGGTTCCTAACATACTTTAGAATGCATATGCAAAGTTACGTTGTGTTTGGTATACGGGATTATACCAAACACAACGGTCGCTGAAGAGTGACTTACGGGGCGCTCAGTTCAGCGGTCTTAGCAGTGAGGTGAAAGCGAAAGGACGCAAGCGGATTCTGTTTTCCTCGTATGAATATCTGGTTGCCCGCACATTCGACAGTGAGGTCGGACACGTCATCATATTAGTGATATGTGAATGGGAAATATGGTATGTAATTTTCATCGGATCGATGTAAAAATATCAGCGGACTGCGATAATCTGAATAATCGATCTACGGCAGTTGGAAGAGATTTTCATGACGCGATCGTATTCATTTTCGCCAACATGACATAATAGAGTTCTCTTTCATGACGTGATATGCACCCGATCCAGCACTGTCTAAATTCAGGAAACGAGCGTTCTCGAAGTGTTCTTGAAAGCAGGATAAGGGTTCCTCGACCCGAGGATCGTCTCTTGTGAGAATCGGACGTTTTAGATGTCGCCACTTCATTTGAGCGAATTTTTCTGGATCGTCAGATATTGTTAATCGTAGCGTCTGTCAAGGCGATTTCAGAAATTGAGCGAATTTTTCCATCGATAGCGTTGCGTTTTTTAAGTGTGTGTCAGATTACTGTGGGTCCGCGCTTGCATTGGCCCTTGGCCAGTGGAGCACCTGGGCACAGGACTCAGCGCAACGACGCGCCAGAGTCTCCTTGTTGGCTCGTCAGCGCGCAACCGCGCGACTTGCATGGGTCGCATGGAAAGCCAGGGCGGACCGGTCAGCGCATCAGCGCGAACTCCGGAACCTGGCATTCCAGACGTGGAAAGTTGTCACCCAGCAAGTCGCCCAACTGCAGGGTCTGTTCGTCAGAGGCAGTCGACGTCGGGCTGAGTCAGCTTTCATGGCGTGGCGCCAGCAAGTCGCCCAGCCACAGAGTCTGTTTGTCAGGGGTGGTCGACGTCGAGCTGGAGCAGCCTTCATGGCGTGGCACCAGCAAGCGACGCTCGCCAGAGAGAGGAGCACCTGGTGGGTCGGAGCCCGGAGACACCGGATGGCCCGGATGGTCGGAAGGTGTTTCCGTGAGTGGCGTCGACTCCCCAGGACGACCCCGAGCAGCTCGGACTCGTCCCAAGGAACGAGTGCCCACCTCGCAGGAAGGAGAGCGGGAGTCTCACCTGACATCGGCTCCCTCACGGATTCCGACCAGGAGTCTTGGTGACAGGACATTCGTCGATCACCAAATCCGGCGTGGAATGGACCTGGGGCGAGAATGAAAAAGTAGCAGCTGAAAACTGCTTTGATTTCTTCCCCGGCCTTGGCACTACCTGATCAAAAGGGCGCCGCAGACGGCTCCAGACCCTTCTTCGTGCAGACGGATGCCAGTGGAGTAGCGCTAGGGGGTGTACTTATGAAGGATCAGGGACGAGGCTTACAGCCCTTAGCTTTCGAGAGCCGGCATTTATCCAGCGCAGAGCAAAACTATCACGCTGGGGAACGGGAGCTTTGTGCCATCCACCATTGCACCACTGTCACCTGGAGACACTATCTGATTTTTACATCATTTAAGCTCATGGGGGACCATAAACCCCTCCAGTGGCTCTTCGCCCCAGCTAGGGAGCTTAGTCGACGTCAAGCTCGCTGGTACGAGGATTTGGTAGAGGTAGGAGTCCATCAGATGGAGCACGTGCCAGGACGCTGCTTGGTGGTACCGGATGCGCAGTCCCGGCGACCAGACTACAGTATCAGGAGATGTCAGCTAGGGAAGGCTTGAAGGAAAAAGGGATAGTGGATCGCGCCACGGATGGGCCCAGGGACTCCGAGCCGAAAGGCAAGGGATCCGAAGAGGACGAGGATCCTACCTCTGTCCTACGCGCCACCTTTGAGTATAGCGATTCCGAGGACGAATCCTTCCCTCCCACCAGTCCGTCACCAGTCATTGGTGAGCTCACCCATCTGAACGGGCTCACTTGCATGGGTGGAGACGCCTGCCCTCTGGCTGGACGCAGCTGACACCCTAGCAGTAGGCGAGAAGTCCTTAACTCATATACTAGAACTTACTCCCAAATGGGAGTACAAATTGGAGGGGGTAATTCGATTTGGGACCCCATAGTATGGTTACTAGACCCCCATAGACACCTCCAATTACTTTGATTTGTATCTCAAATTGACCGTGGCGGGGTCATGCCCGACATGAATAAGACCCTTACGCATGCATCGGCATAAAGCAAACCTGACATGGTACGTCAATCAAAGGGGTATAAGCAATTCTAGAAAGCCCATTCCACCATATGAGTTAAGGGATGCCGAATCGCTAGCAGTCATGACCAGGGCAGACCGAGCTAGGGAACAGGCCGCAGCAGATGTCCAGAGTCATCCGGAGGCAGCTAAAGAAGCACCTGAGGCCGCCAAGTCCCCACATCCTGAAGTCCAGAGTCATCCGAAGGCAGCCAAAGAGGCGCCTGAGCCCGTTAAGTCCCCAGAAAACACTTCGGTAGGTAGTTTCCACTACGACCAGGTCGTGGATCGCCAGGACTGGAAGCTGATCAAGGAGCGCTTTGATGAGATAGCGGCCCAGTACGGGATGTTTGACGTTGACGCGTGTTGCGACTCCATGGGCGTTAACCGGCAGGTTGACACCTATTGGACCGACCGCCTGAAGGAAAAGTGGCGCGGGAAACACGTTTGGTGTAACCTCCCTTACACGAAGGATTCTGACTTGATAGAAAGAATTCTTCGGCATTTCCCGGCTGAGTGGCGCGCTGATCCGGAAAACACCTCGGCAATGTTCCTTCTGCCAGACTATGACGCTCCCTGGAGACGGTTGATTCACCCCAAATATGGGCTTCATCCGGTCAAAGTCTTTGATATGAAGGACGAGAAAGGTCGTCCCAACCACCTCTTCGAGTCTCCCGATGGAGGTCGGCCCCCGCTGCGCTGGCCGGTCCTTCTAGTTTGGGCCCCCGCAGCCAGTAGGGCGAAGCCCCGAGCGCCACCTGCGCGGAAGGACGGTGAGACGGAACCCGACGAGCCTTTAGTCACCACAGGAGTTGCAGCAAAGGTCAGAGCAGCGTCGGGACCACTGAAGGCCGATGAATTCGTCCGCGCCTTGCAAGCGGAGTACGAGCGCAGCCCGTACCTCAGTTCGTTGAGAGAAGAACTGATCGCGGCCCCGCATCAGAGGACAGACACATTTCGCATGGTAGACGACATGATTTGGAGAGTAGCAGAAGGTCGACATCAGCTGGTGCTAGCTCAGAATTCCCCCCTCAGTGATGCGCGAGGCGCACGAGTCCCCAGCAGCAGGGCACACAGGTAGGGACAAGACACTGGACAGAGTATCCCGTCGTTTTTGGTGGCCACGCATGAGCAAGGATGTCACCGACTGGTGCAAGTCCTGCGTTGTGTGCCAGCAAACTCGGCCGCGCAACAGCTACCCTGACGGTCAGCTTAACCCCCTGCAAGTCCCAGTAAGACTGTGGCAAGTGGTTAGTATCGACTTCGTTACTGGGCTGCCCCGCACAGAGCGAGGGTACGACGCGTTTGCTACCTTCACGGACAAATTGTCCAAGATGGTGCACGTAGTCCCCATGCTTTACGCTGACAGCTCGGCTGCTCAGATCGCGCGCATGTATTTCGACCAAGTGTGGCGTTTGCACGGCGCTCCCATGAAGATCGTCTGTGATCGGGACTCCCGTTTCAGAGATGAAATGCATCTCGAGCTGCACCGGTTGATGGGAGCCCAGATTGCCTCTACCACGCCATACCACCCACAAGGTGATGGGCAAGCAGAGCACACAAACCACACGGTCGAACGTATGTTACGCGCGTATGCCGACGCCAACCAGCACGATTGGGACTTGCGGTGTACCCCGGTCGAGTACGCCATCAATGACTCTCGTTCCGCGGCACCGGGGCTCCGGACGACGCACGCTCTCGACGCGCCGTTTGCCTTAGTGCAGAGCTCGACACGAGCTCGGACACTGGCTCGGCCCCACTGACTCCTACCGGTGCGAGGGTTGCCGGTGGTGAAGTCCCAGGGGACCCATCCGACAACCCTGGAGGGGGCCTCACTCAGAGGCACAGACACCGGTGTGGCCCCGGGGGCTCCACCGTCGTATTGGCGTGAGAGTGCACGCCGCACTCCCCCCCTTCGCCGGAGCGCCAATCCCGACCGTCCGACCTGCCAGCCGCGCCCCAGAACTCCGAAGAGTCCCGGCCGACCGACAGGCCCGCAGCGCGAGATCCCGACTGACCGAACCCGCCGGCTGAGCCGGGGGCGACGCCGACCCGACCCCGCCGACGGCGACCCGACCGACGGACAAATTCCTCGCCATCAGAGTACATTATGCTTTCGTGCAATCTAATTGGAGGTGCTGTATGCAACGTGCGACAACCAGCACCCGCCGATCCAGAAATTTACCACCAGTGCGCGAGCACAAGTGGCTATACCGGCCGAACGAAGCGCGGTCATTTCCGGACAAGAAGGGACTTCTACCGGACATCCAGGCCCGCATGCCTCAATGGAGGCGGCTCTTCAGGATGGCTGGTATGAGGCTGGTGGAAGTAATACCTACCCATGACGAACGAGGAACACCCACACAGCTGTTCGAGACTCCTGACGGTGTACTTCACGACCTTCCGTGGCCCGTGCTGGTGGTACATGCTCCCCCTACCCGACAGCTGGTGCCAAGAGTACGGCATCCCCGAGTGGCGCCTCCTATAGTGCGACAGGGTAAGGCTGCTGAGACCCGCGATGCTACGTGCCTCCTCACGGACGTTACATTCCTGGAGTCCCTGCACGATGAGTATGCACGTGCCGGCCCTCTTCGGCAGCTGCGGGATGAGATCCTTGCGGCCCCGCACCATGCCACGAGAGATTTCCGTATCGTTGGGGACGTACTATGGCGTGTAGCCGCAGGACGGTACCAGTTGGTTCTCGGCGAGGACTCTCCTTTGCGAGAGGTAGTCTTCAAAGATGCCCACGACTCCACCACTGCAGGCCACACTGGCCGGGAGAAGATCCTGGAGAGAGTTCTCCGCAGGTTCTGGTGGAAGAATGCCTCCGAGGACGTGGCAGGATGGGTGGCCTCATGCCCTACATGTCAAGCGGTTCGTCCCCGGGCATCCTACCCCGATGGATTATTGAATCCGCACGCTATTCCCCAACGCAACTGGCAGGATGTAAGCGTGGACTTCGTTACAGGGCTGCCGCTCACCGCCCAAGGAAATGACGCCTTTGTCACCTTCACGTGCAAGCTGAGCAAAATGGTACACCTTATGCCCATGAACTTTGGGGACAGCTCTGCGCAAACGGTGGCCCGCATCTACTTCGACGTAGTCTGGAGGCAGCATGGAGCCCCCATGAAGATTGTATGCGACCGTGACCCCAGGTTCCAGGACTCGTTCTGGCGTGAGCTAATGAGACTTATGGGAGTACGTGTGGCTTCTACCACTCCGTACAACCCTCGTTCAGACGGACAGGCGGAACACACCAACAGGGTGGTGGAGGACATGTTGCGCTTGTTCGTAGGTGCCAATCCGAATGACTGGGACCTCTACATGACGAACGCTATCAACGACTCGCGCAGTGACGTCACCGGATTCACGCCCTTTGAGCTATGCTACGGGGTGTCCCCGATGTCTCAACTGGACCTTTTCCTGGAAGCTGCAGCTCTCCCTGGCTCTGCGCGACGGAAAGGGGGGGTGGGTACCGCCCATGAGATGGCTGCGAAGTTTTCGTCGCAGTTGCGAGACGCGCGTGGCCGCCTTGAGTTGGCTCAGCAGCGCCAGCGGGAGCAGTTCGACCGGCGCCACAAGCAGCATAAGTACGCAGTGGGGGATCTGGTATGGATCGAGGCTCGTCATCTGACGGAGAAGGTGATGGACCGTGCGCTGTGCCGAAAGCTCGGTAAGCGTTGGCATGGACCTGTACCCGTGGTGGAGTGCTTCTACAGCGATTTGCAGGCGGAGCTGGCAGAGGCGGACCGCGGGGCACCGGTAGCATATCGGTTGGCCCTACCGCCGCACTGGCGCATTCACGACGTGTTTGCGCAGCACCGCCTGAAGCCGTACGTCTCCGGCATGGATGAGTTTGCATCTCGAGCACAACTGCCCGTACCTGACCCGGTAATGGTAGATGGGCAAGCGGACGCTCACGTGGACAAAATCCTGGCGTATCGTGTACGCATGGTCAAGGGTAAATCAGTGGAGGAATGGAAGGTACGCTGGACGGGCTACTCGGCAGCTCACGACCAGTGGCGCTCCAGAGACAAGATGGACAGAGGCGGGGAGAATCAGCAGCTCAAGGAGTTCGAGGCACAACGATTGGGCATGCAGGCGGACATGCTGAAGTCTATTGAGCATGACCGACGGCAACGTCAACATCGACAGCCCGTTCATCTTGGCGTCACTTTATCCCAGCTAATGGAACACCCATATGACGTCCCGGAAGTGGATTCTCCACCGGAAGACTTCTGTCTGCCGTGGGAGCGGGTGGAAACCTTGGGGAATGGAGAGCTAGTGGTGATCACCGACCTTGAAGAGCGGAAGACCCGGCCAGTGAGAATCTTGGTGTTGTTCAGCGGAACTGGATCGGTGGAAAGGGAGTTTGCAAAGTGCTTCCCGTCTGCCTCGGTGGTTACGCTCGACAACGAACCACGTTGGCAACCCAACCATCTCGCATCAATGGAGGACTGGGACCCCACTCAGTATCCGCCGGGATTCTTTGATGTCATCTGGGCCAGCCCTCCATGCACCCAGTACAGTCAAGCGCGCACTACGGGAGGTCCTCCTGACCTGGAAGGAGCAGACAAGAGTGTGAAATGCACCCTGGATGCTATTGGGTACTTGAAGCCCAAGCACTGGTTTCTTGAAAGTCCTGAAGGAAGATACCCGAATGCACTGCGGTTGCAGTCAGTGGTTCGTAAACTGCCACAACCTCCTTTTTGCACCTACTGTAAGTATGCAGAGCGATATCGTAAGCCAACATGTATCTGGACTAGCTCACCTCCACCAACGCCATTGCTGGAGTGCACCTCGCGGACACCTTGCGCATGTAAATGGGCCACCGGAGGGCACCCTGAGACTGCTCAGCTTGGACCATCGTCTTCATAGCAACCAGAGGCGCGAGATGCTCACGCCGTGTACCCCGTACCGGCTCCGTTACTGCGTCATCTCTTCCACCATCTTCGGTTCGGGGAGCTTGATACCTGAAGACACCGGGAGCGGCATCGGGAGATAGGCCGCTCTTGAGGGGGGAGGAGTTGTACCGGGAGGTACGAGCAGAGGGGCTGCATGCTACAGAGATCTGGTTGCATGCTGCCGACGAGTGGTTGCATGATACAGATGCCTGGTTGCATGCTTCCGATGCTTGGTTGCATGCTACGGATGCCTGGTTGCATGCTTCCGATGAGACGTTGCATGCTACAGAGGCCTGGTTGCATGTTACCAATGGGTGGTTGCATGCTGCAGAGGCCTGGTTGCATGCTGCATATGCCTGCCTGGTCGCATGCTACAGATGCTAGGTTGCATGCTACAGAGACCAGGTTGCATGCTACAGATGCCAGTTTGCATGCT
>LGRX02008926.1:24024-38082 GCA_001247695.2 Cymbomonas tetramitiformis
AAAAGCTCTACGCATTCCGAGGAGGCGGTAAGGGTTTAAAACCTTTCCTCCGGGCCGGCATCCCGAGAACTGTCAGGTAATTGGCAAACCTATTGTCATCACCTGTAAGTGTACCGTGTTGGAAGGTTTGAAACCTTGAGCGTGGTAATGGATGTGAGATCTCGAGCCTTGGGGGAGCCTGGTAGTGCAGATGGCAGACCGGTGAGAGGCCGACCCTTGTGCTTAAGAGGTTGATCTCCTTATTGCGGTGTGTCATGGGAAGTGTAATGTCATCCCAGACAACAGGCGGCTGAGACCTGTATAATCATCCTGAGCAACAGTAGAAGATCTGTATAAAAACTTTACTGGTCCGACGTGGTCAGCGTGGACGTGACCTTCCCTAAGGGGGGGGGAGTTGTGCTAGGAAGCAAGCACAAGAGCAAGAAAAATGGCTAAGTACAAAACGCAAGAGTACTCAGTACGGAGTACAGTAGGACCGATCAGAATGATGTTGATGAGAGGTGCCTAGCCTGTTGTACGGAGTACTCAGTACAGTTGAGTTATGGAAAGAGCTCATGAATGTATAAGAACTCTGAGTGTAACCAGTTTCGGAGATGAGAACTGAACTGAAAAGTGTAACATAAAAGTAAGAACTGTAACCGCTGTATATTGTGTAATGAAAGCATACACTGAAAGCATACTAGGAAGAATTACGAAACCGAATTCCGAATAGTGGACCAACCGTAGTATCGAAAACATACCTCGTGCGGTCGTTTAATAAGCAGGGCAGAAGTCCTCTCCGGAGGCCTTTCGGCCAGTTTTCGAGAAAACATTTGTTTTTTCTTGTTTTGACATATTTTTGCATATTTAAGGGTCAAAATTCTTTCGGCCAATCTTCGGCCAAACCCTCTTTTTGGGAGACTCTCTCGGCCAGGGGCCGGTCAATCGCGACAGGACTTCTCCCCTGTTAATAAGTAGATATAAGATAAGTCCGAAACCGTAAAGAAGAGGAAAAGCAAGGGTGTAGACTCATGTGTAGACTTATTATCACACATGAAATCTAAAATGATTTGTTTCATGATGTTTCTGTGAAGAGATGTATATGGTCAATTTTTAGGGGTTTTACTGAATGAAACCCATGGCAATATATAGCCCTGTCTACACATGCTTTTGTGGAGGATGTAGTTAATCCAGCGATTCGTGAGGATGCATGGACAGTGCTCAACAGTGACCAACTGTGTTTGAGCACTGTATACTGCCTTCGGGTCTGGAGATATCTCCATCCAGCCCTGCAGCAGGTTGTTTGATCCTGTCCCTTATGTATCGCCATCACTGACAGTCCACACGCACATGTGTTTGTGGCTGGTATGTATGCATTAGTACATAATGTATATATTTTATTTGCATACTTACATTGATCATTTACACTTTACTGATTGAGTGTAATGTCAATATATATCTTCCTGTATAGTTGCTGTGTGTGTGTGTGTGTGTGTGTTACACTCACTGTTGGATCACACATATCCACATACATAAATGAATATGCTTTGCTCTGTGTGTGTGTGTGTGTGTGTACTTGCTGTTGAATCACACACATCTGAAATATACTAAGATAAGTTAATTTAAGTTAATCATGTATGTATAGTCTGTATACCACTGGACAGCATGTAACATGGCATGATTTATGTCATATTTCTCAGTTTTTTGTAATCCTGCATCTCTATCATTCTAGATGATAAGCATGTTGATTTTCACAGGTAGGTCCGATGAGTATCCAGCTGTGGGAGTCTACACCCTTTGCTTTCCTCTTCTTTACGGTTTCGGACTTATCTATTATCTACTTATTGAACGACCGCACGAGGTATGGTTTCGGTTGGTCCACTATTCGGAATTCGGTTCCGTAATTCTTCCTAGTATGCTTTTGCTTTCAGTGCATGCTTTCAATACACAATATACAGCAGTTACGGTTTTTTACTTTTATGTTACACTTATTCAGTTCAGTTCTCATCTCCGAAACTGGTTACACTTAGAGTTCTTATACATTCAGGAACTCTTTCCATAACTCAACTGTACTGAGTACTCCGTACAACAGGCTAGGCACCTCACATCAACATCATTCTGATCGGTCCTACTGTACTCCGTACTGAGTACTCTTGCGTTTTGTACTTAGCCGTTTTTCTTGCTCTTGTGCTTGCCTCCTAGCACAACTCCCCCCCCCTTAGGGAAGGTCACGTCCACGCTGACCACGTCGGACCAGTAAAGTTTTATACAGATCTTCTACTGTTGCTCAGGATGATTATACTGTACAGGTCTCAGCCGCCTGTTGTCTGGGATGACATTACACTTCCCGTGACACACTGCAGTAAGGAGATCAACCTCTTAAGCACAAGGGTCGGCCTCTCACCGGTCTGCCATCTGCACTACCAGGCTCCCCAAAGGCTCGAGATCTCACATCCATTACCACGCTCAAGGTTTCAAACCTTCCAACACGGTACACTTACAGGTGATGACAATAGGTTTGCCAATTACCTGACAGTTCTCGGGATGCCGGCCCGGAGGAAAGGTTTTAAACCCTTACCGCCTCCTCGGAATGCGTATGCCATGAAGGCGGCCCCAGCTCGACGTCGACTGCCCCTGCGCCACAGACCCTGTGACTGGACGACACGCTGGCGCCACGCCGCGAAAGCGGACTCGACTCGACGTTGACTACCTCTGACAAACAGGCCCTGAAGTTGGGCGACCTGCTGGGTGACGTCCTTCCAAGCTTGGAATGCCAGGCGCCGGAGTTCGCGCTGATGCGCTGACCGGTCCGCTCTGGCCTTCCATGCGACCCACGCAAGCCGCGCGGTTGCGCGCTGACGAGCTAGCAGGGAGACTCTTGCGCGTCGTTGCGCTGAGTCCAGCGCCCAAGTGCTCCATTGACGGAGGGCTAATGCGAGCATGGACTGACGTCGCTCCCCTCGCCAATCTGGCTTGAGCCGGATGCGAGACTCGTACTCCTTTGACTGGACGACGTCCAGCCGCTCTGAGCGCCGGACATCGTCAAACTCCCCTTCTGCAGGGGGGGCTACAGTCACTGGCCCGGTAAATCTCAAAGCGCCCTGGGGCGCTGGTGAGATTCCCTTGCTCGCACTCCACGAGGGGAGAGAGGGAGGACGCTGCCGGTCCCGGCGCCGGTTCCTGACGGACGAACCTACTGCCCGCACTCCTGCTGGACGCAGGGAGTGGGGAGAAGGGAGCCGCTGAGGGGTTCAGTCCCTTAGCAGAGCGGTCCGAGTCCGACTCGGAGCTGGCGCTCGCCGCCGGTGCCGGAGCTTCGGGCGACGCACGCTTCCGGCGCGCCGGCTGCCGTAGCGCCGAGCTCAATGCGAGCTCGGACACTGGCTCAGCCCCACTGACTCTCGCTGGTGAGGGGGTTCTCGATGGTGAGGCCCTGGGGGGGGCCACCAGACAACCCCGGAGGGGCCCTCAGGGGCGCGCGCGCCGGTGTAACCTCTAGGGCTTCACCGCCGTATTGGCGTGCGAGTGCACGCCGCACTCCCCCCCCCTTTCACGGGGGCGCCAATCCCGGCTGTCCGATCTGCCAGCCGCGCCCCAGAACTCCGAAGAGCCCGGGCCGACCGACGGACCCGCAGCGCGAGATCCTGACCGACCGGACCCTACGGCTGAGCCGGGGGCGGCGCCGGCCCGACCCCTCCCACGACGACCCGACTGACCCTGGAACTCCTCTCCATCCGAATACATCATACGCGTGCTACGTGTGCGATCTAACTAATTGGGGGTGCCGTATGACACGCGCGGTGACCAGCACCCGCCGATCCAGAAATTCACTACTTGTGTGCGAACACAAGCAGTTACACCGGCCGAAGCGCGGCGATTCCTGGAATAGAGGGAACTAGAAAACTAAAGCTCCATCGGGAACATTACGCGCGGTATGCGTGCAAACAAATCAATTGAAAGCGCCTCACGCCACGCGCGGCAACTAGCACCCGCTTTCAGAAATTCACCACTTGTGTGCGAGCACAAGCAGTTACACCGGCCGAAGCGCGACAATTTCCGGAATAGGGGGGACTAGAGGGCCACACTAGAGGCACGCAAGATCCCAAACCGATCCCGAAATTCAGCAAAAGCTACGCAATTTTAGAAAATTTGCGCAGCGCTTCCGCGAAGGGTCGGAATTGCCGAAAATCTGAAGCGATTTGGTCCGCGGGCACCTGCGGAACGCCGAAACTACGGCCTATGCGTGCGTGCGTATGCGTGCTAATAGAAGGGGCACCGCGCGCACCTTAAAAGATTGTCGTTGGGCTGAATTCCTCCACGCCAACGCGGTCCCAAGAGTACCTGGAACCCTCAAACACACCCACCGCCGCACAACGCAAGCAAAAGAGCAGGCATTCTCGATTTCGTAGAAAGGTCTACGCTAGCTAATCACGCGAGGTAAGGTGACATCTGATCAGAATTTGCGCAAAAAAAACAGGGAAGCAACGTGAAAACACGGACTAATTACCATTTTGTGGGAGTCTACACCCTTTGCTTTCCTCTTCTTTACGGTTTCGGACTTATCTATTATCTACTTATTAAATAAACGACCGCACGAGGTATGGTTTCGGTTGGTCCACTATTCGGAATTCGGTTTCGTAATTCTTCCTAGTATGCTTTTGCTTTCAGTGCATGCTTTCAATACACAATATACAGCAGTTACGGCTTTTTACTTTTATGTTACACTTTTCAGTTCAGTTCTCATCTCCGAAACTGGTTACACTTAGAGTTCTTATACATTCAGGAACTCTTTCCATAACTCAACTGTACTGAGTACTCCGTACAACAGGCTAGGCACCTCACATCAACATCATTCTGATCGGTCCTACTGTACTCCGTACTGAGCACTCTTGCGTTTTGTACTTAGCCGTTTTTCTTGCTCTTGTGCTTGCCTCCTAGCACACCAGCATGGTTGTATCATAAACAGGAGAATAAATGTTCATTCCTAAATCCTTTGTCATGGAACATCTGAGCTACTTCCTGTCTAACAACCATGGCCGGCATCTTATGCTGCCTGGATATTTTTATAAATCAGGACTATCAAGGTGATATATATATATATGAAATATGCAATGCAACCTAGGTGCACTGCTGGATAACCCCCCGGTGCCATGGGGTACAAGCCCATGGTCGGTTAGGTGCGGAAATGTCGCCATCGAATCGACCAACAGGACTACACGATGGTTTACGGTCGTGCCGTGATAAGTCCTTACTTTATAATCCGTTGCATGTACCTATATACTGCACTGTCATGATATGCATGTGCAGCTATAATGTATACCAACCGCTATCGTGATCAGGCTGGTGTGCATGTTATACATGTGCATGCATTTTATGACCATGCTATTATGTTCAATCATAAATACACTGACATATGATGTGTGCAATGCATATCGATTCATGTATACACTGTTATAATGTGCATTTATTAGTATGCGCCTGCCGATTATGAAAGCACACTGTACTATACAATCATCACTGTGAATCATGTGTCATTTGGAAGTATATAATGTGCGCTGCAACATGATGATGCAGTTTGGCTATAATCACGCTGATGCAGATGTTCTGTATGATATACGGTCGTACAATACGACAGTTCGCATCATCCATGTGTGCATCTGTACTGCATCTTAAGCATCCATTTTCTCGTTTCGAGTGACGAGTATTGATGATTCATATGTGCGCCTTGTTCCTGCACATTGTAAATATGATGCGACCTCTGCGCATATGTACAATTCGTCAACAGGACAACAGTGCGATATCTTTATGAACACACCTCGTCGCTTTGGTATTTTGGTGATATACTACGTATGTACAATCGAGCGTCAGTCGTTCGCTATTTTTCTGCACGCTGTATGATTCGCCGCTGCAATATTATGTTCGCAATTATTGTCGCTGATGCGATGCTGTTGTATGCGAATATCGTTGCGCTGTTATAGGCGATATGTGCGAACGTCGTTGCGCTGTTATACAATATATCAGAAGTGTATATGCTGCACACACTCAAGTCTGTTCGCGTTCTCGCCTGAGCGATAGAAGATACCACTGTCAAGGTCTTATGGACCGGAAGTATGGCACGGCTGTTATTGAACTGTAACAGCAACGTGTAAGTATTTGGTGGGTATGAGTGCAGCAATCTGTAGACCAGAAGTGCGTGCTTGAGCTCAATGCTCCTCATATACTCTAGTGCTCTCACGCATCTCATGCGTTACCACCATCGAGTTGTGAACTCGAGAGCACTAGGTGCATCGGCCAGACAATATAGCCATTGATGCTCGCATGCTGTTCAGTGCATGCTTGAAGCGAAGACGCGTCTTGACAGAACAATTCAGTTCTTGAAGACTTATCTTGCTTCGCCATCTCGATGCCAGATACTTGGCCTCTCGATGACAGATGTCACTCACCTTAGGTGGATGACAGACATACTGACTGTAGCACTGTACCTGTCATAGTCGACCGTACTGACAATACTTGACGACTGTATGTCATTATAACACATGACATGACATGACATGACATGACATGACATGACATGACATGACATGACATGACATGACATGACAGGTATGACAGGTATGACAGGTATGACAGGTATGACACATATGCCATCGGTCATATCCATGCCATCGATACGTTGTGCTGGTCGTCGATTCTGGGAGGCTAGCAAGGGCAGCCTGGAATGCGCCGAGTTTGGTACGGCCCACGCGAGGTACGCATGGAGAGGGCACCCCTGCAGTGTACATCAGTGAACATTTTGAAGGTGAAAGCATCCTGAAGCCTGAGAAGGTGGACAAGAGGGTGTTGGACAAGCAATTCTTCTCACGAGCACGTGAAGAAGGTGTAGTATGCTACGAGCCATGTGGAGGCCTTTGTGCTGGCCTAGAAATGCTGCTCCGCAGTGGGATGAAGGTGACGATATATTTGTATCAAGACATATCGGCGAGCAGCCAAGCAGTGGCTAGAGCCAGGTGCGCAGCGCTGGTGAGGCGTTACCCAGATCTTCTTTCGCCAGATGTGGTGGAGCTGGAAGTACTCCCAGGCGACCTCCGCGCCACCACTATGACTGACCTCATTCGAGCAGGTGCTCTACGAGGGCAACAGTGGGTCATGGTTTGTGGATTTCCCTGCCAACACCTTTCACCAGCCGGAACGCTCAATTGCCTAGCAGGCAGACACAGCAAATTATTCTATGGGGTGGTGCGATTGTTATCTACTCTGCAGCAGTTGCAGAGACAGCGGCCACCAGGTTACATTCTGGAGAATGTGTCTCCATTGGCACACAGGCCAGGGACCAAGATCAGAGACGAGGTGTTCCCTTATATCGCTGGCGTGATTGGCCAGCCGGTGTCGTTTGACGCAGCGCGGACAGGTTCGTATGCCCATCGATTGAGGGCATACTGGAGCAACCTGTTTCAGAACTATCAGTTTCGCTCTGTAATGAGCAAGGTGGAGAGACCGAAAGATCGGTTTGTATCATCCATTATATGTGAGGGCTGGCAGCCCAGGCCAGTGGTGAGGTCAGATCGTACGCCTCACTACATGGTGAACGTTGTAGGGGAGCCATTGAGAGCCCTTCCTACCATCATGGCGACGCAGGGATCCAGGGCGTTTCGAGCGCCGAGATTGGGCACTGTCGTTCGCAGCGCTGGTGCGGACTCAGAGGAGGAAACCCGAGAGATGAACCTTGATGAAAAGTCGCGAGCTATGGGCTACAGCGCGAGCGAGTTACGCATGGCCGATGGCTTGAGTGACGAGGAGTTGGCAAGCATTTTGGGCTTGGCTATGGACCGCAGAGCCATGGAGCTCTTGTTAGCGGTGGCAGAGGCGAGCTGAAAGGGACTACCTCACAGTGAGGAGTCTACGATGGCAGAGAATTCCCCAGGACAGCCTATCGCTGTAGACAACAACCGGGCAGACCATGCGAGGTCGGACCTTCAGCAGAGACGCGCTTTGCTGGCGAAGTGGGTTGGAAATTCGAACGCATATACTCAGCAGGTGGCAGAGACCATGAGTCACCACGACTGGGAGGAGAGGTTGCAGACCATGTGCTCACAAGGGCAAAAGGGTGTGCGAGGACTTGGGGCGTCGGGACAGCGCTCAGGTACCAAGAAGCAACCCTGGCAACATTATACTGTTGAGCAGTATAGCCGCAGGCACAGAAGCCGTTTTATGAGGGAAGGTGGAGCTCAGCAGAGATGCACTGAAGTGCCAGCCTGGAGCCCGCCTGGTGAGGAGAAGGAGATGAGACTCCCCAGACTCACATGCACCACCAGACTTACGGAGTTGGTGGCCAGTGTCGCCGAACAGCATGCCGACAGGGACAAGCATCGGGTCATATATGATGATGAATGGTGCCTCAGCTGGCTGAAATCCAATGACACGCAATGTGGATCTGACATAGGGTGAAGCTCGTCGAGTGAAGAGACGCGCAGCGCGACACCGATGGGACGAGGTTACCAATGAGATCTACATGATTACGTTATCAGGTAAGGAGATAAGGATTCCGAAGCCTGCCGACCGCCTGGTATTGGTGAGAAAATACCACGCCAGGACTGGTCATTGGGAATTATTAGACGTACCCAACACCTTCTGTGGCAGCGACATTGGTGGGCTGACCTCAAGAAGGACGTGGAGGCAGTGGTCACGCAGTGTGAGACGTGCCAGTGGGTGAAGACCCACCATGCCAGGGAGGAGGCAGTCTTGTCTCCCTTGGAGATTAAATCGTTTATGTATCGTTGGTCATTGGACTTGGCTTGGCATTCGAGGAGGGTGACGCGATCTGGCAACAGCAGAGTGCTCATCATGACCGAGCACTACACCAGATTCATAGTGTGCGTACTTATTCCCAATAAGGAGGCGAGCACCATCGCGGCGGCGTTCCGCAACCATGTGTTAGCTTTCTTTGGTGCGCCAGCTGAGTGCTTGGTGGATGGAGGCAAGGCGTTTGATGGTGAATTTCAGCAACTATGCAAGGACTGTCTGATAGACAGGAGAGTCACGTCACCGGACTCACCTGAGGGCAATGGACTCACAGAACGGGTGGTACGCACCATCAAGTTCTGTTTCAAAAAGCTCGCCCTGGAGAAAGGCCTCGATTATAAGTGGGACGAGCAGCTCTGGCCACTGGTGCTGAGTTGCAGTGCAGCTCGGCAGGAGTCTACAGGAGTGGCACCGTTCACTCTACTGTTTGCTCAATAGGCGGTGGTACCGCCTGACCTGAAGCACGCACCCAACCTGGACTTCGATTTGGAGGTGAAGGAGGACAAGGACCACAGGGTTAAAGACCTGTTGCAGAGAGCTCAGGTAGTGAGGCGACTGATGGTACACGCAGGTTGCAGCCTTGAAGTCGCGCAACATCGAGATACCTTACTTTATGAAGGCAGAAGGGGTGGTGGATATGAGCCTAAACCACAAGTGGTGGGGGACTTCGTGTATATCGGACAGAAGCCTCGCAGCGGTATGGAGGTAGCGACCAAGCCAGCCATCCTCAAGTTGGTAAAGATACAGCGAGATGGTGTGGTGGTGCTCGAGGACGCCGCCAGGCTCAGGGAGAAGAGCACCGTGCAGAGCATTACACCGTGTCACATGCAGGTCAAGGATCAGTATGACTGCAGCGCGGCTGTACCCAGCAAGCATCTGACATGTGAAGTGTGCAGAAAAGCTGACGGGGAAGCAGAGATGTTGTTGTGCGACACGTGCAACAAGGGGTATCATCTATGGTGCCTCATCCCAGTATTATCAGAGGTTCCCGAGGGTGAGTGGCTATGTTCCAGGTGCTCAGGCACGCACGGGGATGCAAGCCGCTCACGCCGAGGTGCTGACCTAGGAGTCGAAGGCCTCTCGCGTTTTGGAGGACAGACTGGGGATGAAAGAACAGCAGTTGAACGAGAAGTTGTCCTCAGACATGCGTCTGCTGCCAGCAGATATGGGTCCTCGTCGCGTGGTGAAGGGAAGCAGGTCTCAGCTATGGCAAGCCCTTTCTTCCAGGGACATATTGCAGGAGGAGAAGGACCTGTTCCTCGACATGCCAGATCAGGTGGACTGGGGCAAGCAGGACAAGCTCTCTGAGATGGTGAGGATATTCATGCCTGGACATTGGAATGAAGGGCACCGGACTGTGTTGAGCAAGAAGTACCGGGAGCAGAAGGCAAAAGCGAGGCAATTGAGGAATGCACCCTTAGTGCCCGCTTTGGCTGAAGAAGAGATTGAGAAGCGAGGAGAACTGAGACATATGACGAAGGCCCAGGTGCGCGAGGCTAGTGCACTACAGTGGGGCATGGCGCTCATCATCACTGTGTCTTCAGAGGTGAGACGCTTGGCGACAGAGGTAGATTGGAAATCCATTGATGGCGTGTGGGATCCATGGGCGGGAACTGAAGTCATCAGTGAGGTGATGACGGAGCAGTGGTCGCACTTGAGATTCATGAACAACGATTGGAACTCTCAGTTGGGTTGGCCTGAGGCGCGTGATGCACTTCAGCCTGGCAACTATCATATTTGTAAGGAGAAGTATGGTGTCTGTGACGCAGTAATAACGTCTCCCTGGTTTGCTGCGCTCGACATAGCGTTTCCACTGGCAGTCATGGTCAGTCGTGTGGTGGCATGTGTACATGTTCCCTCTTATTATTTGACGGATATGACAGAGAGCAGAGCGGGCTACTTCAGACGGTTGAGTCAAGCTGGACGTCTGCATGTGATTGGACATCTGGAACATGGACCTATTGGCCGCGGGTGTATGTGGGTCCTAGTATTCAAGAATCCTCTGGTGAGAGCCCGAATGCTACACGGTGGTGAAGACGATGGTATTGGTATGTTTACCTTCAGCCTGGGCAGGTTCATGGCAGATGGCGATACGACGCAGTATGCGGAGCAAGCCCATATTTAGGTCTGTGCTGCTGCGGGCAACAACTACAGATGGGGGATGTGAGAAATTTGGGCTGGCATATGAGAGCCTCGCAGGTTATCTCAGAATATCAGAATTTCAAAAAATTTGTAGCTCTACGATCACTTGTTATGTTGGAATATGCCCTAATATATCACGAACCTGTATGTTGAGACCGTGCCAGACAGAGATATATATGTGTGTGAGTATCATGTGGGACTATCATTACTCGTCCCATCATATGCACGCGTTTGCGACAGCTGTAACGAACGCCGGCTTCTCATGGTGCCGAAGCCGGGGTTGTCCAGCTGGTGACAGGCGTGTCACGCGTGACAGGCCTCGCGCGTGATCACTGCTCAGAGGTAGTAGAAATGGTAAAGAACATGTTGTCATTGTAATGTGACATCAGAAGAAGAAGAGTGTTTCTGGAAGATATGACTATCAGAATGCTGCCACTGACGTGTCAGTCAGAGGATGTGATACATTAACATCATCAAAGCTGGCAAAGAATAGTAGCATCCTATTGGTAGATGAAGATTTCAGAGCGGAGAACTGTTACAGCGATGCACAGATGTAACCTTGACTAGTGATAAGTAGCCTCTGACTGAGGGTCACAGTCAGTGGACTCATCATTGTTTTGCTTTCGCAAGTGCTAGGTGTCTGTTGACGTCCCGAGTACTAGACTGCTAAGACAGCTCTGCTCAAGTTTTATACAATAATTAGTATTTTGGTGGGTTTGTTATGATTTATTGATGGATTTTATGTTGTTCTTTTCATTATTTTTCATGTGAGAAATTTGGGCTTGCATATGAGAGCCTCGCAGGTTATCTCAGAATATCAGAATTTCAAAAAATTTGTAGCTCTACGATCACTTGTTATGTTGGAATATGCCCTAATATATCACGAACCTGTATGTTGAGACCGTGCCAGGCAGAGATATATATGTGCGTGAGTATCATGTGGGGCTATCATTACTCGTCCCATCATATGCACGCGTTTGCGACAATGCAACGTCTATCCACGCACTCCTTATTTCACATAAATAAAATTTCTTTGCAAAGTTCTCCCAATAAAATCGAACACATGCATAGCTATATGTAATGTAGCGCAATGCACGTATTCAATTCATCAGCAGATCGAACATGCAACGCTTTTTAACGTTCGGGATATGCATATAAATGTACACAAAGCCATATATTAGGTTGTGCAACGATGTGCAAAATTACGGATGCTGCACGGCGCAAAATGCGCTGTAAACTCTAAGATAAAATGCTCACACTGCAAACCACATACACAAAACGCGTTGGCAATCAGCGACCCATGGCTCTGATAACGTCATTGTGAGGAATTCGTGAGTGAGGGTATTCGTGAGGTGCGAATATACCTTGACGAGTCTGTGTGACCTGGTGGAAGCGATCGCACCGGACCGAAAAACAGTCGGGGGGACGGCATGATCTCCACTTTACGGAAGTTTTTTTAATAAAAAAAACGAAAGGGTGATCGGTCATTCAGCCGTTCAAAACACAGTCGAGGGAGGTGGACATATCTTCGCTTCAATTTGCTGTGCGCGTTGCGAATGTGCTTCGCCACAAACCGTGATTATGTAATTGATGCGGGTTTCGCGTACGTGGGATCGTGTCGTCGATCAGCGGCTGTCGAAGCCGTCGGTACGCACAACAGTTGATGGCCATTTCATGACAAGAAAGTATGTGAGATTGTGCGAACAGTGTTCGAGTGGAGATGCCAGTTCGTCATGTCGAATCTTGTTCTGCGTCTTTATATAAAACGAAGCGATTTCCCGTTTTCTGGAAGGATGCTGTTTGACGGCCTAAGGTGATGACATCTTTTCGCGACAAAACACGAAAAACTGTACCTCACTACAACACTAATCAGGTACTCAATGAGTATTCTTTCTCCGCTTGGTTGCAAATGAAACGAACGAGTTCCCCTTAGGCAACAATGCTGACACAACCATTATTGGACAGAACAGCAACCTGTACAGTAGTAATTAAGAGCCAACCAGGAAATTCAGAGGTCAAATCCTAATGCCTTAGGGGTCCGGCGCACTCAAGCAACCTATGAGGGCAGAAACTGTAGTGCATGTTCTGACTTGGCTAGAGCTGTACAAAACGGGACCTACGCGGTTAGCCCTATAGTCACCCATACATAACAAGGATACCTGCCTAACTAACATCCCACACACCGCCTGTAAAGGTTTTTTTTCTTTCCCCCTTTCCTTTTCTTTCCCTGCTCCTCCACAGCAATATTTCATAATTTTTTAATCAGTGACAACCGGACTACAACGGGACATGGAAGATAGCCCAAAAACCCCACGTCCCCTGAGCGATGTCTTATTTTCCTTTATTCAACATCAAGTTAAAGCGGGCAGTGGGGGAATGTGAAAATCACATTCACCACAAATCTGACAATTTCTGTCCACCAAGTGAAGATTTCCGTTGTAAAGCTTGCAGCTCCTTATCCATGGTAGATTCGTTCTTCTCCCATGGCCTCGCTCCTTGAGCTCGTTGAGGAGGTGCTGCAGCAGGAGAAACCTTTTCTTCGATGGTCTCCTCCACAATTACACTTGCAGCCGCCTCCAATGCCGCTATCTCGGCTGCCGTTACCTTCGCAGCCTCCTTCTCCTTCGCCGCCTCCCTAGCAGCAGCAGCCTCCGCAGCTGCCACCTCCTTAGCAGCAGCAGCCTCCGCAGCTGCCGCCTCCTTTGCAGCCGCCGCCTCCGCAGCCATTGCCTCTGCAGCCGCCGCCTCCTTTGCAGCCGCTGCCTCCTTAGCAGCAGCAGCCTCCGCAGCCGCCTCCTGCTTTGCAGCTGCCGCCTCCTCAGCAGCAGCCGCCTCTACCGCCGCTGCCTCCTTAGCAGCCGCCTCTGCAGCCGCAGCCTCCTTAGCAGCTGCAGCCTCCTTAGCAGCTGCAGCCTCCTTAGCAGCTGCCTCTGCCGCCGCTGCCTCCTTAGCAGCAGCAGCCTCCTTAGCCGCCGACTCTGCAGCCGCTGCTTCCTTAGCAGCAGCCTCCACAGCCGCCGCCTTCTTAGCAGCTGCCGCCTCCACAGCCGCCGCCTCCTTAGCAGCAGCAGCTTCCTTAGCCGCTGCCTCTGCAGCCGCCGCTTCCTTAGCAGCAGCCGCCTCCGCCTCCTTAGCAGC
>LGRX02008927.1:0-14311 GCA_001247695.2 Cymbomonas tetramitiformis
TCGCCTCGCCATGGCCCCGTCAGTGTGCACCACCACCCTCCGATGGTACCCTCTCGCCTCGCCATGGCCCCGTCAGTGTGCACCACCACCCTCCGATGGTACCCTCTCGCCTCGCCAGTGCACCTCCACCCTTCGATGGTACCCTCTCGCCTCGCCATGGCCCCGTCAGTGTGCACCACCACCCTCCGATGGTACCCTCTCGCCTCGCCATGGCCCCGTCAGTGTGCACCACCACCCTCCGATGGTACCCTCTCGCCTCGCCATGGCCCCGTCAGTGTGCACCACCACCCTCCGATGGTACCCTCTCGCCTCGCCATGGCCCCGTCAGTGTGCAGGGGAATGAGCGGCTGCCAACAAATCAGAGACGACAGCAGATGTCCGCCCGCGTTGCTGGATAGACGAGAGATGGATGGAGATTGGGCACAGAGATGCATAGAGGGACGAGACTTGAGGTCCGAAGGTGTGTTACACACTCCCCATCCATGACTCTACACTGCCCGCGCCTGGGGTGAAGGGGGAATGGAGACAGGGAAGTTTACGAGCCAGGGGATAACGGAGGGGATAGCGGAGGAGATAGGGAGCTCACAGACGGAGGCAGGAACGGGCCAGAAGATGCAGGGGAGTAATAGTGTATAGATGGAGGTCAATGCAGGCCATTCGATCAAAGGAGGCGAGGGTCATACGGATGGAGGGCGGTGCAGGCCATTCGATCACAAGAGGCGAGGGTCATATGGATGGAGGACAGTGGAGGCCATTTGATCAAAGGAGGTGACGGTCATACGGATGGAGGGCGGTGCACGCCATTCGATCAAAGGAGGCGAGGGTCATATGGATGGAGGGCAGCGGGGGGCCAACGATGAATTGAGGAAGGAGACTAGAGATGAAAGAGCGGGAAAAGACATCCCGCAAAAAAACAATTAAAGATGTGGGAGTAGAATAAGGATGTCGGAGATGGATAGAGTTGGGGGGCAAGAGTTGGAAGGAGGTTGGAGGATAGAGCTGAAGGAAGGCGCGGTTGTAGATGTGGCAGTGCAGGGAATGTAGGTGCCGCCAATGGGGGGAGTCAGGGGTGATGGTAGACCTGCGGGCCTGTCGGAAGGGGAGCCTGAATGAGGCGCCACCACGATGACGTGGAATCCGGGGCCATGTGTTCCTGGAGGGCAGTCGACTCGATGGCACTGCGCCCACTCGGTGCACTTGTACACCGTCCCGCGGCTGAGACAGTAGAACTCCTTCCTTGTCTGGCACGCACATACCCCCCACCCTCTCCCCTTCCTTTGCATGTCCTGCCACCGCCGGCTTGGGTGAGGTTGGAGGTATGGGCATCTATCCATACCCCGCCGGCTCACCCCATGCACCTGGAGCATTCTTGCCTCAACATTAGTCTTTGCTACAACTCTGCAATGGCTCTCTCTCTCACTCTCTCTCTCTGTCAACCTTGGATGGTCATTCCCTGGATTGCCTCAACACTGCTGGAAGATATGGACAGGTTACGACCAGTGCACTACCCGCTTGTGACACTTCCGCTACAGATGAGGCGGCGAAGGGACAAACAGGAGAAAGGGACTCACTCGCGACAAAAAGCTGAAGATCGATGGCGGGTGCTCTGCCCAACCCTCGCCCTCCAAGGCCTGGTCCCCCGGCACACTCACCCGGGCGCAGAGCTATCTCAGGGACCATGCTCACCGTGGCCGCCTGGTTGAGAGGCCTGCGCTGTCGAGGCGTGCAGAGGCGCCCTCCTTACCGTTGGATTGTGGGAGTGCATCACTCGAGTGAAAGGGAGAGTGAGCTCGAGACAACTTGGGGGTCCCAGAAATGGATGCGCCATGCGGATTCTGTTGCACGCTGTCCCTCGCGCTTTATGTTCTTCTATTGCTGACTTGAGCATTAGCTCGGTACGGGCTTACTGTGAGCAGAGGCGTGGCGGGGAGCAGGTGGGTGCTCCTCGAGGTGCGATGCGGCGTGCGCCCCCCTCATGCCCCAGCAGGCTTATGTGCAAAGCCGTGCGCGGGGTATTACTCTTGGAAAGCCTCGTGCCACGGCTCGGGGCTGCGGGAGGGCGGACGCACCTCGTGGTGGGTGGCGCAGCAGGGGCACCACCGAGCCTCGTGGGGAAAGCGCGCCGTGGGCTGCCACATGTGGTAACCCGCGCACTTCCCACACGACATGCGGTAGCTCACCGCGTCCGACCACACTGCGGCAGCCAACCCCAGCCGCACACAAGTCAGAGAGCTTTAGCTGAGGGACCCACTTTCGAGGGATGCTTGGGGGGTAATCGAAGGCCTCCAGCACAGAGTGCATAGTCCTCTACGCCGCTCAATGTGGGCAACACGGCACTCCAGCAAGGCAGGCTCCTTGTGTGGCCCTCACACCTGCCTCCGCCCCCTGGCTGTGCTGATGGACTCTGACTCTGGTGACGATCGCAGGCCGCCCATGAAACGAACATGCTTGTAGTTGGTTGGTTGCTGCCATGGGAATCATGCACTTGCGGATCATTTCGCGCAATTGGTATACATTCCTGACACCGAGCGCCGATCATTCCTTCCAGATTCCGACTTCCCTCACCCCCCTCCCAGGCCTCAGAATCTGCGAGGAGGGGGTGCCTGCTTGGACTGCCTTGGAGTGACAGTGCAGTCGATGTCACACCCGCAACTCCACTGGAATTCGGTAGAGCCCAGCCCAGCGCTACGGCGGTGCACCAGCAACGTGACAGTTCCGGCAGTGCCGGCCGAGGCGAGGCCATCACCTGCAGTGTACCGCGGGGTGAACGCGGATTGAGGTCTTGCGGAATGCCCCTGGGGTTGTGGCGCCTGGCTCGGGTAAGGGCGACGAGGAGGCTGCCTGGAGGCCTGCTGACACGTGGCGTCGTAGGTCTGCCTCTTCGTCGGACAGGAGAGCGTCGAGTACGCCGCTTGCACAGCTTGGAAATGTGAAACTGCTGCCGGATTGTGCTGATTCTTATCTGCAGGTAGGCTCCCCGCCCCCAGCAGTGCGACGCCACGTAAGCAGTCGCGGAGAGGAACTTGAAGCAGTGCGACGCCACGTCAGCAGTCGCGGAGAGGTACTTGAAGCCAGTTCTTTCTGCAGAGGTGAGGCGGACTGAGGAGGTGCGCTCGAGGGCCGCGCCCTTCGTCCCGCGCAAGCTGGATGACGTGGCGACGCTTGCACATGCCGCTGGACATAAGAGCAAGGATTGAAGAAGAGAAATCATGTGGACTCCGCACCCCACCACGAGCAAGCGGCGTGTGTGCACAGCTAGTTGAGAGCGACCAGCTTTTGGGGCATGGAAGGAGGCAAAAGACCATGCTGTTCTATTTCAGTACGCTCAACTTTATTCAGAGAAGAGGCAGACATACGTTTCGCTCCGATTAAAGTACGGCCGGGGCCGGGGGTTGAACCTGGGTGTGAACGACGAGCCTGCTCGTGATAGGCCCTTCGAATCTGATCTGCGCTCGGCCTCTGATCGAAACTCAACCCAAGCACCTGGCGTGGCACACAGAGGTTTCAAATCATCCGGGCCGAGCCCTGCGCCGCTGAGAACTGGAGTAAACACATTCGATTTCGAGCAGGGTCGCTGACATGGTAGCCGCTTCTTGACGAGCGCCGTGTCACAGATGTACATGCTTCAAGACCAGGCGTGGCAATGTAAGGCAGGCCTAACGACTTGCTACTCGACGCACGCTGAGACTGTCGAGCCCTCAGCGCCGCGGAAACTGAAGTAGGACCCCCTGAAGTAGGAGCACCCAGCGCAACAACACCTGATAATAATCCATCACTTCCGCGCCGTGGGAGACGCAGTTTCCTGCGCGACGAAGGTATAGTGTCTCAGGGGGGCGCAGGGTTCGAGCAGCACTAACGTCTGCGATCACCTCACCAAAATGTGATTACATTCTTAGGTGTTGAAACTTGCGCCAATGAGCGATAGAGGTTTCTCGATGGAGATGATCGGAAAAATGCACGCGAATGGGGACGCGAGGCAACAAGTGAACAAACAAAGTTCACGCTAAGGAATACATAACCTGATGCAGCCTGCGCACTCAGACGTGCTTCGCTTTCTCGCGCGGAGAGAAGCAGGCTGTGAGGGGGGGTACTGTTCGTGCCTTCAAGTGCAGAAACTGGCTGGATATTTTACAGCCGACAGTGCGGCAGAAAAGTACTCCCACGTGCCGGGCGTCTCCTCCCTGCAAGCTGTAACGTGTCGCAAAAGCGTTCCGGCACGAAACGGGTGCACGAAAGAGGCATGCAGACTCAGCATCGCACTGCTCCGTGAAAAGACACGTCATCCACATAAAGCATCCTTAGGACACGAGTACAGGCACGCCGCTTACACGTGCAGATGCTTACGGTTCTGCCCAATATTCAATGTGGCTTCGAAGACCGGTTGAATGCACCTTCACCTTCACAAACTGTACATGAAGATTGTTTGTCCTATAATATCCTATATAATGTTAACTCTAGAGTTTCAGGCGAGCGTCGGGTTAGCCTCTCACGAATAAACTTTTTTTGATACCAGTTTGAGTCTGCATATTTTTTACTTATATGAAGAAAATATTTTCGACAATTATTTTGTCTTGAAATGTTGCATATTTTGATTGGCTAGGATCCATGAACGATGAAGCGTGTTACAGCAATTTCATGACCTAATCAAAAGTGCATTTTCGATGACGACGATGACTCGAAAATTACGCCAGACACTGTGTATAAAATTATTTATCTGACGGTACAATTACATGTACACAATCATCGGACGCAGATAAATCGGTGTTGCTGTTGGGAAGCTCGAGACAGTTTGAAACTGTTTCGCTTCAACTTTCGACTTTCGTTCACTTCAAAATACACCGCTGCTGTTGACCCGGGTCAGCAGCAGCGGTGTATTTTTTATCATATATTATTGCACGACATACCATACAACATATCACAGTGCATATATGCATACACTCCTCAAATGCGAACTCATGTCCAACTGCACGTGATCAGCTTCGCCTCCCTTGCGCGAAGATGATCACGTGAGGTTAGCCATCCGCACTACAACGCGCCCGCACGAACAAACGTAACCACAAACCTGTATTCAAGTAGCTTGTGTCACGCACAATAAAAACGTTTATAGGTTGCCAGGTTTGTTCATTTCACTTGAGTGGATGAACAATCTACGTGACCTAGGCGACTCCCCGGAATGCCGGTGCTCAAGGAATGGTATACATTCCTTGACGCAACCATAGTACCGTGCTTGCTTAACTCCTATGGAGCGGTTTGTACCGTATGCGGTACAACCACTTCAAACTCTAAGCTTGTATTCATTTCTCAGCCCGATAGCACTTGTCGGAATCGGCCATACAAGCTTCGCACACCCGTTGCAATAGGTATATCTAATACTCAACAATTTATTCTACACATATACTTAGTATATATATCTCACCCAAGGGTAATTTTGTTGTAGCAAAATCCCCAAAGTTGCTTATTTCTAGGCATGCAATTTTGGTCAAAAGTATCTTAAAGTGTGAAAAAACGAGGTGTAGATGCCATTCATCGACAAGGATTTGTTGGTGCAGTGCCCACTATCATATAAAATGACCATGCACCTCATATGGGCAATACTTACTTTCCCAACAGTCGATTTCCCCTGAAAACACACAATATGGCCTTAAGTATGGAAAACATTTGACAAATGATGTTTTTTCGTTGTTTTTTGGTGTTTTTTTCACCTTATTGCTTGAATATTTCGATGTATTGGTGCGTTTAACTACAGCCACCATTACTGATTTCAAGGCATTAGTAAAGGCGATTGTTTTATGGTCGAGGGGCGACCTAATACTCGAATAAGCGGTTGTGAGAACTGATTTTTGACACTTTTGATTCCTGGAAAACGTGTTTTTTTGGCTTGTATAACACCGATATATCGTTGTATATATCATGCGATCATGTATTTTATGGACCAAAATCACTTTATAGGAGTTATGAAACATGTAACGAATCACCCACACTTACCGAGGCACCATATACCGTGAAAACGACACATTTGTGAAACTGGTGCTTTTGGCAAAAAGTTCCATCCGCTCCATAGGGGTCAACGCCCATTAAGCAAGCGTAGTGCAAGGCATACGATAAGTGCCAGATAAGTTCAACCGGGTGAAACGCGAATGGCTGCAGATTTCAGCGCTCTCCGCAAACCCAAACCCGATGGCGGCATCCTACCCTACCGGATGCTGTAAAGCGACTGTCCGGACACCGCAGGCGGGTCAAAGGTATACATAAGTCCTCTATATATGCTGCTGGAAACAGCAGCTCAGGCAGTGGGGACCCGCTGCCGACGGTGAAACAACGGATCACTAAACTCGGATATACAAACGATATATACCCGAGATGAGTGACACAGGCTGACCACCGAAGATGACATACAGGAATGGCACTAGATTGTACGAACTAGTCGTAGTGTCAATTCCAGCACACCACCTCATCTGAGGTGGACCAGCTAGTGACACTCACCACCCTAGCTACTAGAGTTTACAGAGAAATGTCAAGATGTTAACTCTAGGGAGCTAGTCAAAGTCACAGGTGGCAAGATGAATGTACAGGCTAGCAAAATAATACTGCTAAGCCTAGGAAATTGCTAGGACCATTCTGGTCTGCTAAAATTAATGCTTTGCCAGCTAGTGGTGGGTGCTCCCACAATCCTCGCCTGTCTGCATGTGATGGAGAATGTAAAATAAGTCTGCCTGTCGGTTTAACTTCTAACTTCTGCGAACTGCAAAGGTCTCCTGCCTATAAATCGTTCGTCTTAATCTTGAAAAGCTGCCCGCAAGTGGTGAGAAATAAATAACACTCTTCTGTCCAAAACTACAACAAGTGGTGGAGAATGCAAGAGGGAACACCGCCTGTCTGTTTAAAGAACTAATAATAGTCATCATCAGAATCGAAGTTAGCATCTTCCCCATAGTGAGATTCTTCATCATAAAAACCAGCACCACCAGTTTCGTCGGAATCGTGGGCTCCTGCCTCCCAGGCAGCCCATTCTTCTGCGGTGTAGATGTCCTCGTCATGCTCGTACTCAACGGCAGGTTCATTCTCAAAAGAAACTCTGCCAACTGAAAAGCCATTTTGCGGTAAAAACTCTTCCCCAAGTGGGGCCTCAAAACCTCCGCCATAAGAATCCTGCTGAAAACCTGTGTCCAGCTCGGAATCCCGTTCCAATCGATCGGACGAAAAAATGCGGAGCGGCCAAGTGGCCATCTTGCTCCTCTGCCTCCTCACAATTGTCGCTGGAATCATCGAAATACCCAAGTGGGTACTCCGATTCATCCTCATCCTCACTAGGCAAATACTCCTCATAACTGTGAACAACCCCAGAGCCCATATAGGGAGGTACAATGGGAGGCGCATGTGTGAGATATAATATAACTTATTATATCGGGGCGGTCACTGAATAGTTTTCATACAAGTGTAAACTCATTATAAGAGATAAACGAATATAACGTGTCTGTGACCTAGGGATCTGTCACCTAGTACTGTACGAGTACTGGTACAGCTAACGGGAGTCAGAATAGTTATGACCTACGGGTCACTGAATCCAGCACACCACCCTGTGATTGTACATAGTGCTGTTACAGGTGGCAGAGAGCGGAGCACAGACAAAGCAAATTGTTCCGAAACAACAAACAGCTAAGAGCTGGAAACTGCTAGAGGGAGGCCTGTGCTTTAGCCAGGGCGGTCCCTTCCTAAAACTGCTGCTAGGATACTGCTTGCAAGCTAAGTTCCTACAGCGCAATTCAGCAGATACTCAGCCACTTTGAACGTGGTCCACAAAGTTGCAGAGTTCACTAGAGTTGAAGAAGTGGTCAGTGTCAAAGAAGTTCAACCAGAACCAGAGTCCAGAAGCCATAATCCAGAACCAGAGCCCAGAGACCAGTGTCCAGAACCAGAAGCCAGAACCAGAATCCAGAAGCCAAGACCAGAAACCAGAGGCAGGAAAAGACTCGTAGAGCAAATTTAGGAATTCCGAAAATTGAAAATCAGAATCCAAACCTGTCGAAACCACAGAAGGAAAAGAAATGACGGAAGTAAAACAGCGCGGCAAGTCTGACAGACTGTTGGCAGTCACCCCAGTGGGATGTACCGCTGCGGTGAATTCGGGGGCTCGATCGAGCACCACCGAACCCTGAACCGCTGACACACATGTAAGACACATGAGTGCGGGCAGGGCTAGAGATGCAAAGGAAAATAATCTCGGCAATGTTGCCACACCGACACGTGATCGTGTAGCCGGTGGGGCCGAGGGAATCTCGTCTCCGGAAAAGGAATAGCTGTCGGAGCCGTCGTCATCGTCGATCACGGAAAGCTCTCCCGGGTGAATCGAGCCGTGAGAAGGCTCAATCGAACACAAATGAAGGGAAGGGTCAGGGCATCCGGGCATCACTCGGTCCATAAAAGACACTCGTAGAGGTTCCTCGAAAGGAGAACCGAAAGAAGCGGGGTCCGATGCCGAAGTAGGGTAAAGCCCCGTGTCGACCTCGTGATTGGCAGGTGGTGGCGCATCGCACACCACCTGCGGCACAGACAAAGTGCCGATGTGCAGCGGTGGCTGCTTACTAGCTGTGGCAACACCACCGACCTGTGCAGCCGTAGCCGCAGACCGCAGGGGCTCGAGGACGCCCCGTGCATCTGATAGCACACCTTGCATGCCGTCGCCCGAAGCACCATGAACCAAGCCCGCATAGTGGGCACGCAATCCCACGTCGTGCCGCACCGGATAGGTGAAGGGCTCAGGATCGGTACGCACCAGTGGCTGGTCGTGCTCGTGGCACAGGTCGGCGAATTCCTCGTCGTTCTCGTTGTCGAAGGCCGTCTGGAAGGCCGAAACCACCTCGTCTAGGTCCATGGCGGCATCCCGTAGGTCCACATCGCACGAACCACACACCTCAGGGCAACGTGCAGTGTCGTGAAAGTGCCCAGGGCAGAGGGGGCACTCCTGAACGAAGGCCGAGGATGCGGAGTGAAAAGAAATGCTCCTAGCACCCTGCGGCTTCATGCCTTGAGGCCAATTCCCGCCCTTCGGGAGCGGGGATGCCGCGAAGCGTTGCTTCCAACCCACGTGACGATTGCGTCCGTGAAACTTACCGTCGGTCCGACGGTTTCGTTCGTCGCGCCACTTGGACGGTGGGAATCTCACACCACCGCCTCCATGCGGACGGTGAAAATCACTCCGTGGCGGCGGTGTGTCGGGTGCAACCTTGCGCTCGTCATGACGGAGGGAGGTGAGTAGGGTAGAGGCCTCACCAATGATGCGAGCGAACTCCTCGAGGAAGTCCGAGATGTCTCCCTGCCCGTCACCTGCGTAAGCCATCCCGAGAGGCGTGTGCGTCGGGACAGGCGCGGCTGTCTTGGGGCGGGTGGAAGGGCCATTAGGGTTCGCACACCACCAAACCTCTAGGACGTGTGTGTAAATCTCTTCAATGCCCACCCTAGCGAGTTCAGTGTCGAGGCGAAGTGGGGTAACCACCTCCTTGTAGAACTCGACGTCCAGTGCCGCCAGCAGCTGCCTCTTGGCGGCCTCGTCGTCCAGGGGGGCCGCTCCGCTAGCCGCGATGGCTTTTAGACACTCGTCAAATTGCGCGACCAAGGGTTCAGGGTCATCAGACGAACCAAAAGAAATGCTCAAGAGCTCTTCGTGATGGCGGAGCGGCCGATGCCCAGGCGGCAGCAACCGCTTGGTCACCTCAAGGAGGGCACGCTTACCGTCGCGCGGAGAGATCCGAGACGAAGCGTCAACCCACCTTCGAGCTGGAGAGTGGGGCGTGGTCAAAGAGACCAACGCACGAAGTAAAATGTCGTTGAAGATCGGGTGAACCTCTTTGGTGACGTCCACGAGGTCAAAGATGTCCTCGTTGGCGGTGTCCTTGTTGACAAAAGAAGCCTCCAAGGCAGTCACCAAGGAGTCCCAAAGAAGTTGTCGATGAGGTTCACTTCCGGAAAATGAGGACGCCTTAGTACCTAAGGTGTCCTTTGCAACACGCTTCACAACGTCAATGTCCCAAGACGATTGCAAAACCGCATTGCTGCGTGTCCTGTCAGCAGCAGCGAGTGCGACATTCGCTGACTGCGGGGTGCTCTTGTAGCGAGCACCCACGTTCCTAGCAAAAATTGAATCTAGGCGCATTCTAGCGCCCATGGCCGGTGTTCCGACTGAGGATGAAGTCATCAGAACAAATTCCTATAGGAGGGGGGTTGGGGAAAAGGCGAGTGTCAAATTGTAAGGTGGCGGGCGACCGTAATGCAGTTGCGGAGCGAGGAGAAGAAGGGGTCGAACGAAATCAACGAAGTCGAATACGCGGCGGCCAAGGAGTTGTTGACAGGGGTGATCAAGCCCAGTCTAAAACAAAATCCAACGCGGACACCCGAAGAAGTTGCCGAAAATCCCAACTCGCAATCTCACCGCAACATAGCGCAAACCGCGCGCCCTAAAGTGGCCAATTCAACACCTCGCGAGGCCCCAACGCCCCGCCAAGCGGAAAAGCTTAGCCAATCATGGCAAAGTCAGCAGTGATAAAAGCGGGGTAATACCCCATAACCTGTGAGATATAATATAACTTATTATATCGGGGCGGTCACTGAATAGTTTTCATACAAGTGTAAACTCATTATAAGAGATAAACGAATATAACGTGTCTGTGACCTAGGGATCTGTCACCTAGTACTGTACGAGTACTGGTACAGCTAACGGGAGTCAGAATAGTTATGACCTACGGGTCACTGAATCCAGCAGCATGGACATAGTGAACTTCGGTTACCACAGGAGGGGCCTGTGGCACCATCTCGCTTGCCCTAGTGGCACTAGGCAAGGGTCTAGTGGTAGAAATCTGAGTTGAAACTGATTTTGACGCCAAAATCGCCGGCGCATCGCCCACTCCTACTTCGCAAAACTCTCCGCTCGAAATACCAGAACCAACGGTCTCGGCCGAGACACCACCAACTTGTGGCTCACCAGCCACCAAGATGTTCAAAACTATCGGAAAATTCTCGGTCGAAACTGCCGAAATCTGAGCCGCCTCACGGAAATGCGAAATAGCCAAATGCATGGAAGAGCATAAAGAGGTGAGCTGCGATCTTTTGAGAGTAGAGACTCTCGCAAAACCAGTGTCGATAGATCCCAAAAGAGCTAGGAGCTCTTCACTCTCCAAAATCTGCGATGAATTCATAATCGAACAAAGAAGCGAATACAAATCCAAATAAAGATCGCAAACGAAAAAATCGTCGGAGAGCACCACCTCGTCGTAATCACCCAAAGCCGTAAGCAGCCGCCTCCAGAAAATACGTAGAATCTGTTCTAAAGCGTCCCACAAGGCGTGGAGACGCTTAACCGAAAGATAGGGCGGAAATAAAATAAAATTCTACGCTAAAATTCAGTTCACGCGAACGTGAGAGGGACCATAACCTGCTGGAAACAGCAGCTCAGGCAGTGGGGACCCGCTGCCGACGGTGAAACAACGGATCACTAAACTCGGATATACAAACGATATATACCCGAGATGAGTGACACAGGCTGACCACCGAAGATGACATACAGGAATGACACTAGACTGTACGAACTAGTCGTAGTGTCAATTCCAGCATATGCCTTTTTTAAACTACCTACGGTGTCCAAATTTCCCATGATGTTGTTTTTCACTGATTTTTAGAGGCCGCGGCATCATCCGCTCAGCTCAGTGACCCCCGCAGTCCTACGTGTCGGTGGCCTCCGGGGGGATGCGGACACCGTACGTCGACGTGTAAGGTCCTAATTGGTGGGTATTGTATGTCGCCGTACTCAGTACTGCCGTCGTACTCAGTACTGTAGGGGTGCCCAACTAAATTTGAGCCGTCCAATATTTTCAGATCGTAAACATCGGAAGGTCCGAGGACATTTCTGGGGAGCGACGAAGGAATATATCGTATTTTGATCTCTAGGATGTCGGCTTTTTGATATGGACTGTCAGATTCGGGAAATTACCCCTGTTAAAAATGAACGGACCAGTGTAAGTTGTTCAGCTCTACTGTAATGTACTCGAGCTGCGCATACAGCTTATGGGAGAAATTTCTGATGGCGCCATGATGAGATATGGCCCGATTCCGATGTATAGTACAACAGTAGTAGTTTTAGTGGGCCAACCTGTAAACCCGTTTGATACCCCCTCCCTCCCTGAGGTGAGATAGGGCATAGCTGAGACTTCAACTTGTATTGGGGGGAAAGTTTTAATTTCTATTTGGTTAATCCATTCGCATGAAGTATTTTGCGACATCAATCGTGTAATAGTTTGCGATCAGATCAGTACTCCTTGATGAGAAGCGCAACGAGGCAAGGGGAAGAAGCTGCTTTGAACATCTGACGCAGAGAACGCATGTCTGCTTCTGTGGAGTCATACTCTCGTTATTGGCGTCTTGCTCCGTCATGCTCGATGGCTTCTGAGTCTTGATCAGTGCCTCGGTAAGCCTTATTGTGGCATGCGCGTGGACTTTGGGAAGCGCTCGGGACTCTGGTTGTCTTGGTGCAGTTGGACTTCTGGAACCTATTCGAGTAAGCAGGATGATCGCTGGCGTGCGGCTCAAGGCTCAAGTTTTAGATATTTTCAGAACGATCCTTACGCCTTCCTCGCGGAAGGTACTTTCCTCGCAAATCGGGTTATGTCGTTGTGCGCGCCAACAGCAGCAGGTGCCAGCACATAGCACAGGTGCAGTGAGGCTTTGGCTGGTCACCTGTTACCCACTAAGCTGCAGCAGGGGGGAGTGAAATGCTCGTTCGGAGCGCTTAAAGTCTGAGTTCTCAAACCAGACTGAGAGGTCGAGATACAAGGTAGCGCGAGATACAGGCGTGTGCACGTCCGCGCCACGTTGGATCGTGTGATGCCAGTGGAGTTGGTGTGCATCTCAGTCTCAGTCTGAGTCTCACGGGCGCAAGGGCGCAGGGCAGTAAGCTCCAGCTGTGCGCTTGAAGGAGCCTGAGCGGATAGCAGTGCGGAAGGTTGAGCCGTGGGGAATGCGGCGCGGGGGGGCTTGGTGGAGGATGCCCCAGGGGCGGCAGGAAAGAAGAGTTCATAAACAACCCGCAAGAGTCCCGGGGGAGCAACAAAGGCGTCCCTGCGCCACTGGGCGGATCTTAGCAAGGGGCACCACCGAGCAGAGCACACCCCGTTTCGTAGGACGAGGGGCTACCTGCGGTGTAACTTTCCGGTGGCCGCTGCAGCGGGTGGGCGGTCGTCCACGGGGCTGGACCCGCAGCAACGCACCCAAGGCTGCGGGAAGAGCCGTTGGCGGCCGCACGCGACGGCCTGAGGTGAGTGCTCCGCGGCGGTGTTGCAGTGTCGCTGTTCCTCGGCATCGATGGGGTTCCGTTCTGCTGGTGGTGTCGGTGCTCCACTTACGTTTTGTGTGACTTACCATTGTACAGCACACCAGTTTCGGTTGTCTGCACCATCAGTCAGTCAGCACATTTTCCAGCTTTTTCGTCGTGGTACAGCATGGAAGTGCTGTCTGTGCATCGGGGCACGGGGCTGAGGCGCAGTTTTTGCTGGGGACTTGCAGAGCAATGGAGGTGGCTCGCGGCCGGTCCCAGTTGGTTGTGCCTCTGGACAAGACCAGCCCGAGGCGCCTCCCTTCCGCCAAGCTGAACTTGCTGCAGAGGATCTCAACCTTCCGGAGGTGACGCCCTGCGACAGGCAACAGCATTACTGATTATTGGTGTGTACGATGTCCGCTCTCCGCAGGGTTCGCCACGCGCACACGCGCTCTGGGGGCGTGGCGTGCGCCTCAACAAGTGTGCCATGAATCGTTATGGGGAGGAATGGGGAGGCGTGTGTGGCAGTATGCATGGGAGCCGCAGAGGCTTGGGGTGCGGGCCGTGTTGGACGCCTTTCATCACGGTGCGCCGCTTCCTCGTCTTTGCACCGCCTTCTCAACCGCAAAATGGTTGCATTGCGAGCGGACGGGGCGGTTCTGCGGCAGCGCTTGCTTGCTGCTGGGAGTACTGTGAAAGGCGTCCATCCAATCGGTTGTCGAAAACATTTCTGCGCCATCCTGTGCGCTCCGTGTCCGACCATGGCTGCCTCCTCCTCCCACCCCTCCGCGGCCCTGTGCGCCATCCTGTGCGCTCCGTGTCCGCCCATGGCTGCCTCCCCCCACCCCGCGCGCTTATCCTCCCTCTGGTCTGCAGCAGCTCTCGGCATGCTTCACAGCCGTCCAAATCCCGGTACTTAAGTCCGTGTGTGTCGGTGTCTTTGGGCCATGTCACGTGCTGCAACCGGCTGTCTTGCATGCCTTAATACCATCTGCCGGGAGGTGGGTGGGG
>LGRX02008929.1:0-22035 GCA_001247695.2 Cymbomonas tetramitiformis
GTGTGTGTATGCTTATCCTTGCGACTCCTTTGGCACCTCGTAGCCACAGGAGACTGCACTATGTACCCACGCCGGGGATCAAAGGATTCAGCACACACTTCGGGACACTCATCCGGATTCTCCGGAGCTCACTAGTGAAGAATGGGACCCCCTAAGCCTCGCTGAGCCACCTGAGCCCCTCTGCATCTGCACCGCCAGCGCACTGCCACCTTGTGCCTGAAGCCGGTTCATACCTGCCCCCCAAGCTGCGCGAGCCATATCTCCACCACCAAGCCCACGCGCAAGACCACCCCGGAGCTGTATGCGTGTGTGTGTGCTTATCCTTGCGAATCCGTTGGCACCCCGAAGCCACAGGAGACTGCACTATGTACCCACGCCGGGGATCAAAGGATTCAGCACACACTTCGGGACACTCATCCGGATTCTCCGGAGCTCACTAGTGAAGAATGGGACCCCCTAATCCTCGCTGAGCCGCCCGAGCCCCTCTGCATCTGCACCGCCAGCGCACTGCCGCCTTGTGCCTGAAGCCAGTTCAACCCTGCCCCCCGAGCTGCGCGAGCCATTTCTCCACCACCAAGCCCACGCGCAAGACCACCCCTCTGCTCCCTGAGCCTCACTGGGCCACCTGAGCCCCTCTGCGGCTGTCCTGCCGGCGCACTGCTGCTGTGTCTCTGGAGCCGGCTCACCCCGCCAATCGAGCCACCCCTCCACCACCAAGCCCACACCCCACATCACCCCCCTGCCGCCTACAGCCTGGTCTCAAGAGAGCTTGCCCACCCACGCCACGGCCAGAATGCCCAAGCGCTGTCCCAAGGGGCTGAGAATGATAAACTGGGCTGCCCTCATCCAAACTTGCGCATCCGCCACCGACTTGCGCCTGTAGCCCTCTACCCCCCGCACCAACTCCCCGTGACTGGAGCCCTTGCGCTGATTGCCTTGCAAGGTGGCCGCGAACTTGAGCAATGCGCTCCACACTTGCGCTGTAACTGTCACGCCGCACTGTTCCTACTTGGGGTCCCATCCCCACAGTTGCCTGTGTGTCCCAAGCCCTCCCGGTGGCCGATAGTTCACCACCCGGTCGTCGCCTTCCCGACAGCTGCTCACTGTTAGTTCCGGCACGGCCAGCAACCTCGCCCGGTGGGCACTGTGTGTGTGTATGCTTATCCTTGCGAATCCTTTGGCACCCCGTAGCCACAGAAGACTGCACTATGTACCCACGCCGGGGATCAAAGGATTCAGCACACACTTCGGGACACTCATCCGGATTCTCCGGAGCTCACTAGTGAAGAATGGGACCCCCTAAGCCTCGCTGAGCCACCCAAGCCCCTCTGCATCTGCACCACCAGCACACTGCCGCCTTGTGCCTGAAGCCGGTCCATCCCTGCCCCCCTTGTGTGTGTGTGTGTGTGGAATAAGTTCGTAAGTATTGAATCTACCTATTACAGTGGGCGTGAAAAGCTCAGATGGGTGATTTCGACGATTTCTACTTTCAGGTCGAGCAGTGAATGTAAGTTTGAAGTTTGAGGTGGTTGTTGATCCGTATACGGTACACACCGCTCCAGAGGGGTTGACAATAAGTATGGAATTTTGTGAAAACTGCAATGTTTTCATACGATTTTGGCATTTTGGCACCCATTTGGTTTGGTCAACACCGATGACGGCCTTCAACCAATCTTTGGCCAGGGGCCACCTCGTTCGGCCATGGCCGGCCGAGACGGGTATAACTTCTACCCTGCAAGGCACCCCTGATTTTGACAAAGCCTGGGCTGTGGGCGGGTGGCGCCCCTCGAACGGGACTTGAGGTGCCAGTCTTGCGAGCTCGCCTCGGGAATGCCCAAAAGGCGGGATCTAGGATCGAGGCCCAAAGCTGTGATCAGATAGTCCCGTTGAACAGGTGAGACCTATGCTGGAGGCCGGATACCTAAGGATTTTGGGGGGCCTCAAATTGAGTTCGTAGGGCCTCTCCTTTGGTTGGGGCTAAATCGCGATTCAGCACTGCACATGAATTTGGGTGGGCGTCCCACAATGACCCTTTGAGACCTTGGACGGCCGATTTGGCGGCGGCGATGGCTATAAGTCTCGGTGGGGTCTGGCGATGAGATATGTGCCGAGCCGAGGTGGTTGTTGGCCTTGAGCTATGGGCTTGAGCTGAGGGCGTGCCCAATTTGCGTGGTGCCCAGGTTGGGGACAGCACGGCGCGAGTGACTTCTCTGTGGCTCGAGTTCGAAGACAACAGGGCCTTTGATGGCTTGGTTTTGGCACACCTCGGGTGGAGGTCCCGCACCCCGTGGGCTGAGTGACATGGCTTCGGCAGGGGACCAAGCACTGCCCAGGGAATGAGTCGGTTGCGCCTCCACCTTCGTTATAGCTTCAACCTAGAGTGGCAGTGCCCAGGAATGCAGCTGGGGCTGTTGTGGGGGACACACATGCCATGTACTCTAGGCTGCGCCCGGGGGTGATCTGAGCGGGCTTGGGGTTGCACGCCGTGGCGCCCTTGCCTCGTGTTGGCCTGAGCCGAGAGCTGTACTGGGCGCAGGCAACAGCCCGAGGACCTTGCCCTGGCCATGCCGGTACATCGCGCTCAGCTCGCGATGTTTAGTATTGCAAGCTCTACAGACTGCAAGCTGGGCAGAGCTATTACCTTGACGTATTTTCGTTCACCGTTCTGCGATGCGCCCCATAACACGTCAGTGACTCATAGGGCTGGGCCCCCAGGCCTGAAGGGCCGGACTTGTGGCGACTTGAGGATCAACCCGTAACCGATATGCATGCTCGCTCTAGAGAGTGTCCACGAAGCTCGAGCCTCGTGAGGTTCGTAGCGCTGAATAAGTGTGCTAAGGAGACGGGATTCCACCCACTCAGAGGTTATCCACCTCGTGAGTGGCGACACAGGGAGGCGGCGAGTCGCTGAGACTCGAGTGGAGCGGTGAAGGATACAAACGGTGACGACTTGGTCTATTCGGGCGTTATGGCACAAATCAGGACGCAGCACTGTGGGGAGGCGTACCACGGTCGTGCTGTGATTCAGGGCTAGAGCCCAAAGCACACACGCCTTGAGAAAGCCACACTCGACGGACTCTGGTGCCAGATCCACAGCCCTGCACCGAGCCACTGGAGGAATGAGCTGTTATGTTTTGGTGAGAACGCATTTCACTTTGAAAACGTGGTGTTTAAACGAGGAGTGAGCTGTATCACTGTCCTCGATTCTCGGAAGCGGACCTGGAGGCAGAGGCCAAAGCGAGTCGAAGAAAGATCTCGCGGAAGCTCGGGAGACTGTGGCGATTGTCTGAGGGGCCGAAGCCGCGCCACTTTATGTAAAACTTTCTGGGATGCTTCATCTTATCCCAGACGGCTTCTCGATATTCTTGCGCCAGCTGGAGGTGCATCCTTCCGCGGAAATGATGCGGGGCCTGCGACTAGAAAGAATCTCACTCATGCAACAGTAACTCGCTGCAGTTTCAAGAAACTGCACGCCACAAACATATTCCGTACACCATACAGAAGTGGCAGCGCGGGGTTTTAACGATAGTTTCCAGGGCGGAGAAAGAGGACTAAAGTGCGCACCGCTAATTGCAGTCCTTTGTCGAGGCGTGTCGTAGCGCCGGGTTCTGCTGGGCCGGGAGGTTCGAACACGTGTTTCTGTACAGCGCGCGATACTTCCATGAACTGAATCCCACAAACGACGACTTAGTCAAGCGCACAGCGAGTGCCAGAAGTAGCACCATAGCGTCGACCCAGTCTCACCCCGCGGAGTCGCAATCGCGGTAACTTCGATCCATTGTCAGTACACTCGGTGTTCACAAGCGTCTCAGCTTTGCACGACATGATGAAAGTGAGGCTGTCGTCACTTTTATGTGATTTTCGTAGCCTTTTAGGAAGTCGTCGACCTATCCCGTTCGCATAAGGATCTGCAAGGCGAGATTCCGCTCACACTTCAGAACTCAGAGCACTCCCTGGCGATGTTCACTATTTCCGAGGGAGTAATCCATTTTGCCGCCGAAGTAAAACTGTTCGGACACCCGCAAAGTGGTTTAGGGGAAGGAAGCCTCATTTCCACGGTAAACTGAGCATTCTATGTAGGCACCCATAAGCAGGGAAACACTTCGAAACCCGAATACCTTAAGGTTGTTGCTTGCCATCTGAGACGAAGTAGAAGTATCAAGTATCAAGTATGTATAAAAGGATACCCTCGCCCCTGAAACACCTTCTCGGTCCTGTTGCTCGCCTGAGAAATTACAGTCGGAACCACAACCTCTAAAGTTCTGATGAGAAATTCGTAATAACTACAGTACTGTACTGTCGGTGTGTCACCTCGTATGATAATCAATGTGATCTCGTATCATTGTTATTGGTATAAATTATTATTATAGAAATGCATTCTTTCTGGCACCAGCACCATCGCCATCGGCAGCGGCATCGCACAATCGACAATCGAATGGGCAATCTTGCAGTCGACTGAAGCACTGAACGCGGGCGCGACGAATGACGAGATGATCGAACGATCAGATTTCATACTTCAGAAGTTCAGCACTTCAGATGGCCTAGTGACAAGCCTTACTTGTAGCCTTACTGTAGGCTGATTCTATGGTTTGGTGTCACGTCATGAATGTTTTTGCAGATTGTGGGCCTCCACGTACACCTGAGACACTGGTCAGATGAAAAATCGCACGGTCTTTCCGATTTCTGATGTGGAGGAATATTTCCTACGATTGGGAATCTACGTCATGTCGGGGAGGGCTTAATCGTTAATGGAAAAAGTTCATTCTATAAACTGGTGACAGTCGCACCGTGACGTGACGTGACACCAATCCATAGAATCGGACTTAGCAAGCTTAGGAGCTGTAGCAAGCCTACAGTAGAGCCTAGTCGTAGTGTCCACTACAGTATATATCTATTTTAAAGTTGAAAGTTAGTGGCGCCTCACGTCAGGCTAGAGCTTTACTATAAAGGGGGTAAGGTCACCGTTTTGGCTTTGCTTTTCCTTGGTTTTGATTCTGGATGCGAAAAAAATCAGCTTCCAGCAGCATCCTTAAATTTCAACAGCTCATTGCAAAAGCCGCTTATTATTCTGATCTGTGCCAGTGCAAACACGTGCTGCCTCGTACTTGCATCATAGTCGAGTAAGTGTGACGAGACGGAAGGAGTATTCAAACCCTATCTTGGACTGACTGTTGGTTTCGGTTTCTTCAACGCGAAAGACGATTGCACTTCAATCGTCGAGCAAACTACGTTGACTCAGTGAGAAAACCAGCTCGCACGAATCCTTGAGTTATGCAGATATACATTAAAAATGAAGCAAGCTACCGACCACACGGACTTTTTGGAGGCAATCTGCCACTCACGGTTGAATCCACAGATACGGTAGAGTCGGTTAAACGCAAGATATTGGACCTATCCGGGGTTCCTTTCGAGCAGCAACGTTTAATTCTCAATGGCGACATGTCCACGAATCCCGCGCTCACCCCTTTAGACTCTCTTCGGTGGACACAGTTTCGATGGAAGCAGTTATTAGATGCCCCTCAGAAAAGACTTGAACTTGAGGATAGTCGCGCTTTGAAGGACTACAACATAGAGGGTGAGACGACCTTAATTCTCGTGGACACAAGTAAATGAAAAATAGTAGGCACAACTTGAGCCAGATTTCTTGGGCTTCCAACAAGGCAAAAGAAGTGCTTAATTGCAATTCGCTTGTGGTCGACGTAAGGCATGAACTGCTTTATCAGTATATGCAAAATCGATTGCGGGTTGCAGTTGTAAGCACGAGGCTATCAACATGCCTTCCTAGAGCTGAAAACCGTTGACAGGGACAGTCCGGTTTGACAACTGTCCCTTACATTTGCCAAATATATAATTTGCATGGAAATTTAGCTTTGCAAAATGCTGGAAAAACAGCAGGACATTTCTGTCACTTCTTGTTGGCATCAAATTTTTACACCTGCGCCGTTAGTTAGCAGTCAGAATTCCTCTTTGATCTGCTTGTTAAAATGGCAGCATGTACCATGCATGGCACGTTGGACTGCTGAGGCATACCTCATTGGTTTGTGTGCTGAGGAGTATGTTTTTACTATGAGAAAGCTTCGCTGGACGTTCTAAACCGCCCTGCACACACTGTAGACTCTTGTATTCTATCAAGTATATGTGTGCACGCTCATGGGAGGTTGAATGCTGTTATCGATTCAAGTGCAAATTCTGAAGTGCTGCACTTGCAGCTAGCTACTATGTCCCTCTTTAATAGTCAGAGTCATTCTTTGCTCACGCCCAGACCTCATAGCACCAACGATCTCTACTCAGTTGGCGACATGATCCGAAACCCCAGCTTTTTCTCGTTGCTGGAACGATCCGAAGAGAGTGAGCGCGTCTTATTCGAGTCGGTTTGTTGACTCTAGCACAGTTGCGGGTCGATACACGTGACCTTAAAGCTGCGGTGATGTCAGCATCGCGGATAGCACGACGTGGGCAACCCGTATTTAGTATCGCAGCAGGGTTGCTTCGAACCCCTTGAACATGTCTCCGGAATCAAGGGAAGGACTTTGGGGGAGTCAAAAAAGAGGAGAATGAGGCGGACTTCGGGAATTTGGGACTAGAAACAAGTATGCACGATGATATTCGCAAACCATCCTCTACATAGCTTAATCTACCCCAAAGCACACGGCTAGAGGCGAAACAACGGTGAAACGTTTGAGCTTCTATCGATAGCTCCCCTTTGAATTGGGTTATATTGTTCCCCTATTTGAGAATGGTCGGTCAGCTGAAGGGTTACCACGTGCATTTCAAGTTATGTGACACACCTACCCTACGGACCCCCCTAGCTACCCTATCTACCCTAGCTACCCAATAATCACACCTGTAAAGCAAGATGCATGTCACGGATAGGGTATCGGAGAGCACTAATAATCAAGAATTATTAGTGCAAATAGTAATGCGGGCAAAAACGGGGGACCCGCATAGCGCAATATCGGAATGAAATGAACGTAAATAATGCCAGTGAGGCGGGCGGGCGGGATGATACCCTTCCCGAAAACAGATTAAGTGTCGGAGCAGAACTCTACAGAGTTCCCTACCTTATACTGCTCAGACCTGGGATCTACGGTGTTGGGTCCTACGGTCCGGTCTGTCACATAACCAGAGTTATGTGACACAGCACCTCTCGCTCCGCTCGCTGCACTGTGACACATAACATCCAGTTATGTGACACACCTACCCTACGGACCCCCTTAGCTACCCTATCTACCCTAGCTACCCAATAATCACACCTGTAAAGCAAGATGCATGTCACGGAGACAAAACAAAGATCATACAGCAGGTAATAATACCAATAATAGCCCGCAGGCACACATACTGGCCAGCACATAGTGCTACAGGCTACTGCACTTCAGTCTCGGCTAGTGCTACTGCACGGTCGGCAGTCTAGTAATCAGCTGCTGCTGTCACTGCCACCCTTTGCTCGGTGGACGGTTGGATGTACCTCATGGCTGCTGCCTGGGTCATCCAGTGCCCGTGCCGCATGAACTCGGCGAATGACACCTTCTGGGCCACGACTGTGGCTCCACCAGATCTCATGCTCTGGGTCCCAAAAACTGCCATGGTCTCTGCTTCTGTCTTACCCGCTGCCTGAGCCACCATCCTGATGACCTCACGCCTGCAGGCGTGGTAATCCATGTGCCTGCCATTCAGAGGCACCTGAGGGTCCCTGACGACCTTCCTGCCGTCCCAGCCCTGGAACAGGTTCACTGACCCGGACTCCTGCCCCGCCTCGATAAGCCGCTCTGAGAGATCCACTGGGCAGAAATGCTTCCCTCCACGGGCCACGTACACCACATCACCCTCACAGTACTGATCATTCTTCCTGGATGTCAGGAGAAAGACCATGTGGGTCGGATAGAACCTCATTGCCCCAACCCAGATCATCTTCATGTCCGAGTACCGCAGGCATCCCGCCCACATCACTGACCCCATGCATGCCACTGTCAGTCTGATGATGGAGAACCTGCCGTTGCCGTTTGTGTGGTACATCCTGATGCCGGTGGCCAACAGCACGACGGGCATGGTTGCCTTCCTATTCTTCACACCACACACCTAGCCCGAACTTCCTCCGAGCCTGCTCCCGAACTGCCTTGCACAGCTCCGCCTTGGTGGGGTTTTGGTCCCTCGGCACCAGAGCCACATCATGCACCGCGTGGATAGCCCCCAATGCTGTCTTAACCACTGAGTATGTGTCTGCCCTGTCCATGACGAACCTCAGACACAATGCCACTGTCACCGGCAGTGCAGGGCAACACTCCCGCGGTGGTTGTCTGGCTGCACACCACTTGGAGAACCTCCCGAATGCTCCCAAGTAACTATTACACCAGCTGCCCAATGCCCTGGTGGTCACCATGTCCAGCTTCATGCTCCTCAGCAGCTCCTGCTCCAAGGGGTCCCTAGGGCTGACCTCCACTTGCCTCCAGAAGGCCGAGTCCAGATGCCCTCATGCTCATGCCGAAAAGTCCACCCGCAGAGCCATCACCCTGAAGTTAGGCGGGCCCACGGCTCTCTCATTAGCCCGGCCCGCACTAGGCAGGAACAGAGCCCTTGCCGTATCCCTGGGGAGCTCCCTCCAGTCCCGCACGAAGGGTGCAAAGTGGTGCCCGTCTGGACAGAGCAGTAGTTCCGGCAGTTGGTGGGAGACTTACGATGAAAAGTTCAGGGGGCAGAGGCAGTGTGCAGAAATTATACAACCATCACAAGATTTTCTCTTGAAAATATATAAATTAACTTTATAGTGGAGCGCGCCCTGAATTTTCGAAACACTTCGGACTTGACCGCGCTTCAAGTAAGCGGTGAAATAACCCTTTGGGGCATTTTAAAGCAGCTCTAGCGCAGTATTTTATTTTATTTGGTAACAATATTTGCGAGAACAGGTGTTCCGCTCGGGTAAAACAAACTGGCTAAGCTCCCATAATCAGTCCGGCCGAGTGCTTTTTATCATGCATCTCGGAAACCCGGATAATACGAAGTGATGACTGACAGTACAGTACTACTGTACTGTCATCCTGGCTACTAGCGGAGTCACGGTTCCGATCAGATACGGGTCAGGCTAGGGGCTATCAGAGCCCATAATAATAACCCTGAACCTAAAGTCCAGCACACCACCCGGAGCTGTGACTGTAGCTAATAGGGCTAGGCAAGCGGAGCTAAGTAAACAGATAACAAACAACATTCTACTGGAAACAGATATACTTTAAGCTGGGTGCCCGGGGACTTGTCCCGGCACAACCCACCACTGCGGCTAAGGCTAATCACACCTCCAGGATCTGAATCAAGCAGACTCTAGCCACTGTAAGGCTGGTCGGCATAGCCGAGTTCAGCAGACGGATCCCAAGCAAGAAAAACATCCGAAGTCAATTGTGAAGAGAATTTGTAAGTACTGACACCACCAGACCCAAGTGGGTCAGGCGGATCCCAAAGCGGAGTGGCAAAATCATTGGAATGTAAAGCCGCTGAGGTCGATTGAGAAAAGAATTTCGTTACATCCTGCGGTGCCAATGACGGACCAGCAGTAACCACAGGCGGGCAAAGAGAACCCAGTAGCGCCTCATGAGACCGTAGCGAATCGTAGCCGTAAGTGGCTCCGGCCTCAACCAGGCCCCTGACACCACCGCCGACCACGAGGGTCGGCATCGCCGTAGCACTGAAGAGAAATGTAGCCACCATGAAAAGAGTGAGTGTAAATTCTCCGATGCCAAATGGCCTGGAGCCTTTGGGGACTCCGAACCGCCGAAATGCCGCAGCCGCCGGCGGTGCACCCCCCTCAATTTCAGTCAGGCAGACACCAGGAGGGCAGTCCGAGCCCTCTCCATCATCATCGGAGTCACACACCTCAACAGGCTCAGGGTCAATGTCAAACCAGTCAGGGTGGACAGTGTTGAATGTCTTGAAAGAGTTGTCAGCAGGAGCCATCGGGCCGAGAGCCAGAGAGGCAGACGGCGGCACGAAGGCGGCACGGCTGACCTCACGCAAGTCAATCGGCTTACCATGCACGGGTGCAGAGGCCTTCGGCAGCAGCCGCTTGCTGGCGGTCGGCTCAGCGACACCACCAGCAAGCGGACCGCTGACCTCAGCAAATGCAACACGGCCAATGGAAAGGTGCTCATCAGGTGCAGACTCAGCAGAGGCAGCAGCATCCTTGAACTGCTGCAGAGCCGTAGGCTCTGGAGCAAAGGAATGCGCAGACAGCTCACAGATTTCAGGTTGCCCCACGAGAGCACACAAGTGCTCCATGGACCCCTCATCCCCAGCGTCATAGTACCGCTGAAAACGAAGGGCAAGCACGTCGGAGTCATAAGACTCGACGGCTTGGCAGTAGGATGCCGAGATGGACAGTGGGTGAGTGTCCTTGTGAGGACACTCACTCAGCCAATGCTTTGACCCAACGGCGCGGCACTTCTCGTGCCTGCACGTTGGGACAAAGGTGCCAGACCGCTTGTCAAAAGCCACCTCCGAAGAGGCGGAATGAGCAAGCGGTTGCACTCCAGGTCGGTGGAAGTTGCGCGGAGTGTGTTTCCCAGGGGGCTTGGAGCCACCCTTCTTAAGGGAATCCACATCCCGCTGCAACTTGACCAACTGAGCACTGAGCCGATCAATGGCCGAAGCCAGGCCAGTGTCAGTGGTGCAAGATGCAACAGACATGGGCCGCCCCGCAGTGCGCTTGCCCGAGAGCCGCCCACAGCGGTACTGCTCACGGACTCGTGCCTGCAAGGTGAGCAGACTCACAGCCGCACGCTGGTCAGCTCGAGCAAACGAGTCAACCAGCGCGGCGTAAGCCGGCCCAGACAGCGCAGAGATGAATTGCCGTTTAACAGCGTCCTCGGGCAGCGCCTGTAGACGCTGTGCATCCCGAAGGCAGCTGTTAAACAGCCGAATGTCAGAGTCAGGGTCTCGCTCATCAGAGATCCTAACCTCAAGCAGCTCCGCAAATGCATCGAACGGGGTCGATACATCCGCAAGCATACGCACCACCTCGAGGGTGGCACGTTTGCCATCGGCAGGAACATCTGAACCAGAAGCCTCTACCCAATTACGGGCAGGAGACCCTGGCGCAGTCAGCAGCAGCAGCACAGAGTATAACAGCTCATTTGCAGCAGACAGAACAGGGGCGTCAGCAGCTGTCAGTTCAAACAGGGGTGCAAACGCAGGCGACTGCAGCGTGAACAGCTGCTGCAGCTCGGATACCAATTGCGAAAAAATGTCCGAAGCTGAATTTCGTTGCCTTTAAATTTTGCAGTTTTGTCACCCAGAACTTTCGTTGCTGCTGTTCTTGGCACATTGAACATCAAAAGAATCCCTGCGCAACCTCTGCAAAAGTACGGCTGCCGCAGTGGACGCCTCAGACTCTCCCGAAGCCAAATGCGGAGTCGATGGCGTAGCCGCATTCAGCGCCCCAACATCATCAAAAATGGTTGCTAGTTTCCGCGCTCTAGCGCGTGTGCGTGGTCCAATCGGAGTCTCCATAGTAAAAATGACGGCAAGATGGGGTCGCGGGCTAACGGAGCGACAGTAGTAAGCATTACGCAGCGGCCAATCCTGCAGAAGTCTCAGCGGTAAAAACAACATCAAACAGGTCATGAGCCGATTGGCTAAAAGTGGTTGCGACCCACAATACGCGGAATGCCCTCTCCACCGGCCAGGTGAAACGTAAAAAGAAGCCATAATAAGCGACGATACTGCTGCCGAAAAATGTGCCATAAACTGATCTCCACTTCAAAAAGAGGCCATACCGCGGAAAGACGAACTACTGCCTAAGGGGGCGCCCACCCCATCTCTGTGTCAAAACTTAGCCAAACATGGCAAAAGCTAGGCGCTGTGCCATCAGAATTACTAGGGAAGTGGTGACGCGCATAACCTGCGAGAACAGGTGTTCCGCTCGGGTAAAACAAACTGGCTAAGCTCCCATAATCAGTCCGGCCGAGTGCTTTTTATCATGCATCTCGGAAACCCGGATAATACGAAGTGATGACTGACAGTACAGTACTACTGTACTGTCATCCTAGCTACTAGCGGAGTCACGGTTCCGATCAGAGACGGGTCAGGCTAGGGGCTATCAGAGCCCATAATAATAACCCTGAACCTAAAGTCCAGCAATATTTTGTTTCAGAATGTCCACGCCTTGTTGTGGGCCACTCTAGAAGAGTTTTACGCTAGCGCTTGGAACGCTCTTTGGCTTTGGGAAGTTTCGACGAGATGGTGCACTACGATCTTCTAACAGCTGATTTGTATTTTATTTCCGTTATATTGTATGGTAACATGACAATTTTCTAGCTACGCTTAATCATACGCGTTTGCACTCGAAGTTTCTCTTGTTCACAAATTCACAGATCGGCAGACCCTTCGATAGCGGTAAAATGCTATTCTGACGGCGGTTTGGACTTTACCGGCGTCTTCCTCGCGGAAATCTACCCCATTTAAGTATTTTCATCACTTCATTTGGTTAACTTTCGAGGAGATGGGTGATCTCTTCGCAACCCTATCTTTTTGACGACAGTTTTTTTTCAGTTTGCATTGCGATCGTGGCATTAGCTCAAACAGAGCGCCAAACTGCGGTTTGGAGGTCTCGGTTAAAACCCGGGATGCCACACAATAGAAGAGTGTTCAACGACACTCGTTTACTTACCTTCTCCTTTTTGAAAGATTCGCAGGTTTTCAGACCCTTCGATAGCGGGAAAACCGCTATTTTCACGACTATTTTGACTTCACGAGCGTTTTCCTCGCGGAAAACTACCCCATGTAAGTATTTTCATCACTTCCTTTGGTTAACTTTTCGAAGAGATGGGTGATCTCTTCGCAACCCTATCTTTTTGACGACAGTTTTTTTCAGTTTGCATTGCGAACGTGGCATTAGCTCAAACAGAGCGCCAAACTGCGGTTTGGAGGTCTCGGTTAAAACCCGGGATGCCACACAATAAAGGTGTGCTTTCTATCTTCTTTTCACCCTCTTTGCTTGGACGTCCGATCTTTCCTTTTCTTTAGGCTTGGAGTTCTAACCTTTTCGTTCTTGCGTGCTCCATGTAGGAAAATTACGTTTCGAGTTTCCATCATCTATCTCTTCTACAAAGGTATGTTTCTTTTTACCAAAGAATGATCCTTGAACTGTTTGTTAAGGCCCTTAACAACTTGTTAAGGCGTTGAACTTTTATTCAGGGCCTGAAGAAAAAGCTCAAAACACGCTATTCGATGAAAACGACATTATGGAATGTCATTTTTCAATTTAATTATAGATAGCTAAATAATTCCAAGGCGTACGAAAATAACGTATTTTCCGACGAGACGCGAGACGCACGTATCAACGCGGGTGCCGGTGAGGCTAATAGATACGTACGTATAAGTGCTTATAATAAATTCACAAGCACATGCAAGCATTCAATGTGGTAAACACGATACAAAATATGATGCGGTGACTAATTTCATTTTGTACATGTGTTTTATTAATGTTCAGGACTAGCTGTTAGCTCCAAGGCACGGTATCGGTTGGTTCTAGGTGGTATTAGTTTTTTCCGATAAGTCAAAAATAAGTATTAGTCGATACCGATATCCAATTTTTTTAATTAGTCGATACCGATATGCCATCCTAAGCTATTAACCGATACCAATATTAGGAGAACGGGTATCAGTCGATTGCGATATTGTGATAGGTGCACAAATAGGTATCGAGTAATACCAATAAACTAATATATCGATATATCGGACTTATTCCGATCATTATTGTTCCATGCAAATGCTGGACTCTAGCACTCTACATTATAATAACAAAGTAGTCTAATTCATCGCTGCCATAAGTGCGTGCTCTATGGTACCCTCTTTTAGACACTTTCTAAGGTCACTATGCATTTGGCCGCAGGCGCTAAATGCACGCTCCACACCTGCAGCACTAGCAGGCGCAGCCAGGAATTGCCTCGCCATCTTGGCCATGTGTGGGAGGTTTTTAGCAGCAGCTTTCCAGCATACTAGAGGGTCCATATGCTTTGTTGCTGCAGGCAGTGCCATGTACTTTTCAAATTCATCTTCAGCCCTTTCCGCCACTATGAGCTCACCCACTTCATCATCCTCACTGTCACTGTCAGTATCTAAAAAGCTGGCCACAGTCGTCACGGTTCTCTTCTTGGCAGGGGCAGACCTCTGGTGCTGTAGGTGAGGTAATAGGCGTCTCCCTTGGTATGTTATGTTTGCTCATGATTGGTGTTGAGTCTCCCTCCTCAAATCTTATGCATGCTGCTCCGCAACTCGCAAAAGATGAGCTTTTGTAGAGCGATCCGTCACTTGCAAAATCAAAGCTAACCCTATGATCTGCGCTGTCATGCGTGCCCTGTTCCTCATCTTCTGATGCACTCGGGCAGCTAAATTCACTGTTATCCGCTGCACATGAGTTGTTGCACCTTGCTGTGAAAAGGTCTTTGAGCCTATTTTCAACATATGCTAAGTATATCTCGGCTCCCGAACCTTCTCCTGTGTTGATCCTTGCTGTACTGTTGGCATTCATTCTCAAAATGTTTTGGTCCACCGGCATCAAAGTTGTACCATCTTGCAGTATCTGATATTCATTAACTAGTAAAGCCTTCAGTCCTGTTTTGTCCGGTCTGTATATCCCTTCTTGATCCTTGGTGTACTGTTCCAATTGTAAAGTACCTAAGCCGGTGTCATGTCTCTGGACTTTGACTCTGGATTTTCCGATTTTCCGATATTATTTCCGATATGTCATGGATTTGGTATCAGTTGATACCGATAAGTGCAAACGTGGCATTAGTCGATTGCAATATTCGTCCTCAACCTATTAGTCGATACCAATAGTACGCAATGCAGTATTAGCCGATAGTGATATTCCGATAACGACATAAAAAGGTATCGATTGATAGCGATATTACCGATATATCGATATATCAGTTATCGGCAGTTATCGATACCGTGCCTTGGTTAGCTCTGCGACCACAGTCTACGCGGTATCTGCTCGGATACGTACGTATGAGTGCTTATAATAAATTCACAAGCACATGCAAGCATTCAATGTGGTAAACACGATACAAAATATGATGCGGTGACTAATTTCATTTTGTACATGTGTTTTATTAATGTTCAGGACTAGCTGTTAGCTCTGCGACCACAATCTACGCGGTATCTGCGTTCATTCCAGGTTCAAGACAGGCATTTGGCACGGCGTGCACTATTTACTCGGCTGGTGTGTCTCCGGCAGGTGCGGGGGTATCGTTGTCTCCTGGTGCGCCTTCTCCTGCCTCTTCTTCTTCCTCTTCATCTCCACCTTCTCCTTCCTCTCCTTCTCCTGCCTCGGATTGCTCAGAATCCGTGCCGGCTTCAGCAGGTCGATCTTTAGCGGGTTCTTCACCGTCCTCATCATCCAACTCGTTCATGTCCTTAGCGCAGTCGGCGATTTCTTTCGCCCTTTTGAGGTTTTCCTCCTCTATGCGTGCTTCCTCTTTGAGCTTCGCCGTTTCCTCGAGTGACATGCATTCCGTATCGCCGTTAGGCTCGTCGTTAATGTTCCCAATCCGCTGACTGGCTGCATTCACCATGTCTTGGTCGGAGTCGAACGCGACAGCGTTCAAGCCGCACCGGAGAGCTGCCATTGTGGCCGTCGCGACCCCACACCCCGCATCCAAGATCCAGTTGGGTAACGAATCGTTGTTTAACCGGGCGAAAGGTGCGGGTCCCATCATGTGGCAGTTGATGAGCTCGATTAGCAGGTGCTGGGGCTTCTGGTGAGCGCATACCACTTTCCCATCGTCTCGGAAGGGTTGCTTGACGACAGAATACCCCTCCAACACATTCGCCCTCGAGCCCGCCTCCGCATCCTTCGTCGAGAAGTCGAAGTCGCACATCCATGCTTTGCGAGTGGATTTTTCCCCGGACTCCTGGTCCGCCATTTGGAACCCGATGACAGCCGCTTCGAGGACATTGTACCGGATGGCTTTGTTGGCACCTACATCCTGGTTCTCCTTGCGCCACCATATGCGCTGGGCCCCACCGTTGCATTTGCTCTCCAGGATCTTCAGGAACCCAGTCTGCTGAGCAAACCCACAAAATATCAATATTGTCCAGTCCGGCGAGGTGGTGAGCGCCGCAAAGGCATCTATGAACTTGATCAGGTCGGGCTCGGATAACGCGTGCTCTGACAGCTCCGTATCGAAGTCGTAAATAACGTCCAGTATTGTCCCCACGTAATTCATCTTCGGGACATTCTCGAGTTTCGTCAACTCGTCTTTGTAGATCATGTAGCCGGTTTGAACCGTCTTCCACTCGAACTCTTTCTCAAACTCTGCCTCCTTACCATCCTCCACAAGGGGGGAGGGAAGTGCCACCTATTATTATACCACAAACCGCTTGTTAATATTTGAATGACCCAAAATTGCTAGCGCAATAAAACATGCAACTACATGAAGAGCACGACTATTACAACAAAGAATGTTGAAAGAACGCACACCTTAACTGTATTGGGGACGTAGTTGACGGGCAGCCGCCCGAGGTCTCCCTCTCCGGCCTGACACCGGGAAAGCCACGTGTTGCAGTCTGCGACGAATTGGACGATGGCCTTGGGAACCGTGAGCTGACTCCCCCCTCGCCCAGTTTTACCTTGTTTCACCGCCTTGATGCATCGCTCGATGGCCTCCTGGCAAGCCCAAGTCTCACCGTATTTCTTCTCAAAAGCATCCCAATTCTCCACCCCAGATTGCGACACGATCCAGGCCTGAACGTTGCGTTGGGCCTTGAACCTCTTCAGGGTGTCAATCGCCTCTGCGATGGTGATCTCAGTGGTCAGGATTTTCTTCAGAACGCCGTTCAAGTAATCAACCTCCACGTCCGAGTGAAACCCGAGCATCGTCTGGAAAAAGGACATGTTCAACTCCTTCTTCTCGCTCTCCTTCACGATCGCCTGCTGCAAAGGCTGTGCCGGCTGACCGACACTCAACGTGTTACCGGCGCTTCGAGGAACACGCCTAGACCTGGCCTTGCCACCCGACTTCTTCTTCTTGAGGTCGACACCTACATCCTTCAACGCCTCCTCCGCCCCAGACGTCTCGGTAGTCATGTCAACGATCTCACTCTCCGGAGTCCAGGTCTTGCGTTTCTTACTCGACCCCTTGGTGGGGGTCTTAGTCTGCCCCTTCAGAATACGCAATTCGTACGCATGCATGATTCTAACAATCTGGTCCCAAGTCTCCTGACGCACTGTAGCCATCGACCAATTCGTTGCGTAGTCGTTGGCGTAGGAGATGTGATTCATTTGCAACACCTCCGCCTTAATCTGCAACTGCTGAGCCGATGTCAAAAAGTACCAGACCGGGAACCATTTGCCATTTTCAACGCCTCCCCCGAAAAGCTCCCAATCGTTCACATTGGCCCAGTCCCCCTTCGACAGCTTCTCGTAGACATGCTTCCTATTCTTCCTTGGAAGCTTGAAAGTCTTGGGATCGTGCTTTTCCAACTGCTTCACCAGGCCGTCCTCCGTCCAGTCTTGGGCCTGAACGTCCCATTCCGTGATGCCACAATGCCAATAGAGTTTGTGGAGAGGGCCCTTCGATGCTTGCATGGTTTGCCGAGAAATTACGGTTAGTAACATTCTTTTACTTTAAGTAAGTAAGAGCTTTAAGTGACAAAGATGGATAAGTTACATTGTTTTCTCAGAAATCACCTGCATGCCCGTTCGCATGGATTTTATGAGTTGCTGGTGCGACTTGCCCTTCACGTTCTGGTCGACGGTGTTCTGCTCGTCAGCCAAAAGTCGGACCATGTCAGACTGTAGATTAAAATACAATTTGCACTCGATCTGCTGAAAAGCTTCGTTATCTGGTTGTTCTTGGTGAAGCTCCCGCCGAGCGGTGAGGCTATGTTGGTGCCCGAAGCACACGAAACGATATACGCCTTCCCACACCTTACTGGGGTCAAAGTCCTCCGCGCTTGTGAGGTGCTCCCCAGAGTCCGCCCATATAACGTACACTAGGGACGTGTTCTGAAAACCGTGTGGGTTCCAAGCCATGCTCTCTTTCAAGTTCATGACTTGCGCACGGTCCTCATCCCTGATGCGCTCGTAGTCCTCAGCCTGTATAATGTACTGGATAGGTATGTTGAAGGTACACCCCTTGACGTCTTTGGCGTCAACGACTCTGGGGTACCGGTGGTTATACTCAATCTGATACCGAATCGTATTAGAATGAGCTACTGAACGCCGCTGTTTCGGCAAAGAGAGCAAGGACTGCCAGTTCTGCGCTGCTTGCTCGGCATTCTGTTCTTTGGCCGCCTTCGCTGTCTCTCCAGGCCCGTAAGCTAACAATGAGCCGCCCGGACCACGACTAGCAGCCAGATCGCTTTCTGCTGCAGGTGTCAACGGTACCTATATTGTAATATAAAAGTACAAAGTTAGTCACTAACAGATAACACCTCATTAGGTTAATGAGCAATTCGAAACAACACTCATATTCATTATAAAACTGTTAAGGGGAAATCACAAAGGTTAGAAACTTTGCACAACTGCTCATTAAGCTAATGAGACATATTTTACATTACAAGCTAATGATACATATTTTATTTAACATCGGTCTTGATCAATTACGGTTGTCAATGTAATTGTATGCCTACTTCTTTAGTTTTGATTTACTACATTCCTGTCGATGGCTCGACTTCCAGTGCTGCTTCGCACAATCATGGGAACAGTATACTGCTTGGTGACAGCCGCCACACCGCTTTTCTCCTTGTTTACCACAATTTATACAGAGACACTGGTGTGCTGACACCGAGGACTTCCCGAAACGATCTTTGTTTGCCTTCCGAACAGCAGATTGTGTGAAGCATGCGGTCCAGCCATTGGAAAGCTTTACTGGTGAATTAAAGTCGGTTGTGCCAGAATCCTGCAGTAAAGGAAAAAAAAAAAAACTGCTCATTAAGCTAATGAGACCTTTTGGTCAGTCATCGAATTTATCGGGTAAAACAGTAACACATGTCATATGATGACAGTAGGTATCATACTAACTGTAAAAAAATCCTAAAGGCCAGAAAGTTTGCAAAACTGCTCATTAGGCTAATGAGGCTTTTTGTTCAAGTTTGGGTCAGTCATCGAATTTCTCGGGTAAAACAGTCACACATGTCATATGATGACAGTAGGTATCATACTAACTGTAAAAAAATCCTAAAGGCCAGAAAGTTTGCAAAACTGCTCATTAGGCTAATGAGGCTTTTTGTTCAAGTTTGGGTCAGTCATCGAATTTCTCGGGTAAAACAGTCACACATGTCATATGATGACAGTAGGTATCATACTAACTGTAAAAAAAATCGTAAAGGCCAGAAAGTTTGCAAAACTGCTCATTAGGCTAATGAGGCTTTTTGTTCAAGTTTGGGTCAGTCATCGAATTTCTCGGGTAAAACAGTCACACATGTCATATAATGACAGTAGGTATCATACTAACTGTAAAAAAAATCGTAAAGGCCAGAAATAAGTTTGCAAAACTGCTCATTAGTCTAATGAGGATTTTTGTTCAAGTTTTGGTAAGTCATCGAATTTCTCGGGTAAAACAGTCACACATGTCATATAATGACAGTAGTTATCATACAAACTGTAAAAAAACCTGAAGGCCAGAAAGTTTGCAAAACTGCTCATTAGGCTAATGAGGCTTTTTGTTCAAGTTTTTTAAGGTCATCGAATTTCTCGGGTAAAACAGTCACACATGTCATATAATGACAGTAGGTATCATACTAACTGTAAAAAAAATCGTAAAGGCCAGAAATAAGTTTGCAAAACTGCTCATTAGTCTAATGAGGATTTTTGTTCAAGTTTTGGTAAGTCATCGAATTTCTCGGGTAAAACAGTCACACATGTCATATAATGACAGTAGTTATCATACAAACTGTAAAAAAACCTGAAGGCCAGAAAGTTTGCAAAACTGCTCATTAGGCTAATGAGGCTTTTTGTTCAAGTTTTTTAAGACACACTAATAATTAAAGAAATGACAAATAATTGAACAGAATATTACAGGATTTTTAAAAATGTTTGAACTTACCGCGGTTGGAAGTACTCCGGTGCCACCCATCTCCGTATCGATTGATTCGTCCAAGAGACTGTACTCTTCACCAGATATCTCAGCAGACATCCAGAAGTCTGGGTTCTCGGAATTTCGCCACATTTCATTCAGAAAAGAACTGTAAGCAGCAGCAGGAACTTTGGACGCTGAGCGTGTAACCAGCTCATCCAGCCTGTTCTTGCGCACTGTGTAAGTAGGCGCCACGCTGCTAATCAGCATATTTTCAGCGTCTAGACGGACAGCGCTATACTCATGAGGGCGTTCGGACGCCGCCAGCACGTACAGCGGGGTATTGCCGTTGGCGGTTGACGCAGCGCCAGCGAAAGAGATACGAAGGTTCTCATCTGCGTTTGCTGGCAAAATAGGCAAACTTTTGTGAACTGTTTCCCCATCGGCTGTTGCGAGAAAAACTTTTACTCGCAGCACATGGCCGTCTAAAGAAGGTACGCGCTCAACTGACCACTGCTTGTTGGGTAGCTGTAGTATGCTTCCTGCGCTCATTAATGCGCGAAATTGATCCAAAGTTGCCATTAATTTAATTCACGAAAAAGTAAAACAAAAAGGGCGATGAGCTGTAAGCGGTGTTATGCAAAGTAGGTTTTGGATTGTGAGGAAGACTGGTCGAGTTTATTGAGTTTCAATAAGTTTTGTTCTCTCGTCATCAAAATCTGAGAATTGCAAATCGAAGTATTTTATTGGACGGGCCGAAAGCGACAAAGAACTCGAATCTGCATTCAAGATCTCGATTTCGATTGATGACATCTGCACTCGATCCGGGAACTTGAGTACAGAGTGATGTTATTGGACAAAGTTTGGTCGATCGATCCGATGAATTTAATATGACCGACCGTAATATTCAAATTCAAAGTCATCGGCTGTCGCCCCTGACGAAACTCGGAATGAACTGTCGTCGTTTTCATTTCACGGAAATTGGCTTCATAAGATTTTTGAACTATTTTCCTGATGGGGCCGTTCTGGCGAATAGCTGACGAAGCTATCGACGAAGTTATTGACCTTTCACAGCCTGCAATATACTACACCCAGAAGGAAGACGATATCATAGAAATAGAAATAAACAGACGTATTTCGCTCATCGCCAGTTAACGCTCCTCGCTCATCGCTATACAAAACAGTTTGCGACGATGAGATATTATGCTTTCCGTGCGTTGAAACGCCAATGCACTCGAAAAGCGAAGAAACTCCAATGACTGCAAACTTGCAAAAGACTAGCGACTCTCGCGCGACTCAGCGCTCATCGGTCTCTAATGACACAATAAACACGCAAGAGTCTAGTTCGCGAAAGATAACAAGTGTTGACTTCAATGAGATAACGCAAAGCCTTGAAGCAAGCTTTAGTTCACATTCCGTGGGTGACGAAAAGAGTGAAAGTGTGCTGAATGGGAAAACAACTAAGGTCGGAAAAGAGCGAGCAGTTTACACATCAGTAAAAAGAAAACCCAAAGTTAAGAGTCAAATATCAATCAAAGAACGAAACCTTTCACAATCAGACATGGAAAGTATTGCAACTTATCGGTGCAATTGCAAATCGTTTTGCTCATTAATGTTTCACACATCAGCTTTAGCTGCTCAACGCGAAATGTTTTGGAACTTGTCTCAAAAAGATCGTAAAGAATGGATGATAAGAGATCTTATGAAGAGCGGGACCAGAACTTGTGACTCAAGATTCATATTTATGTTCTTCATATGTGACAGACCGGTAAGTTTGCCAAAACTGCTCATTAGGTTAATGAGCGGTTTTCCTTCTTTTTTATAAAATCCCCTTGAAGAATATTTTTTTGTTCTATTCCTGAAAGTGTGCCAAAACTGCTCATTAGGTTAATGAGCGGTTTTCCTTCTTTTTTATAAAATCCCCTTGAAGAATATTTTCTTGTTCTATTCCTGAAAGTGTGCCAAAACTGCTCATTAGGTTAATGAGCGGTTTTCCTTCTTTTGTTTCAAATCCCCCTTGAAGAATATTTTT
>LGRX02008930.1:0-23622 GCA_001247695.2 Cymbomonas tetramitiformis
CACCCGACATGGGTTGCGTGGTGAAGGCGATGCGTGGACCTTGCATGGACCCCGCATGGACTAGTGGGTGGCGCACCCGGGATGGACTACACGGGGGAGGCGATGCGTGGACCCCGCATGGACCCGTGGGGTGGCGCGGGTCAGAAATACGGTCTGGCTGATGGGGTCAGCGACAGCGGCCTCTTGAGGAATCGGGTCGATGCGATATGTTTCGGCGGGTCCATGCGGTTATTAAGTGGGGTCCATGTTATCATTAAGTGGGGTCCATGCGGTTATTAAGTGGGGTCCATGTTATCATTAAGTGGGGTCCGTGTGCTGATCTTGCGGGTCCATGCGATTACCGATACCTCGAAGTTTTACACTTTGGGCATTATTTTGTCGAGCTCGCTGTGTTCACCTTTGTACATGATGCAGCCCTTGATGCACACGTGCACCTCTTTGTACGCTCTGTAGAAGGGTTTAAGCCGCTTCAATGTCTCGGGGTACGTGCGAGGAAGGACTTGCCGTTCTTCGTTGTTAAGGAGCCTTCCCCGGACGATGTCGAGAATATATGCAAAGATGGACTGGGTCCCGTTGTGCTCGACCTGTTCTACCGGCTCGAACGTTCTCCGTGACTGTGCTGGCAACCAGAACTGCCAGGTTATCTCTTTCCGTGAGGCATGCTGCCCCACCGCCTCCACGAAATTGGAGTGGGAGTGACTTACCGCCGTCCGGGAGCATAACGTTGAACCAACACTTGTCGCTGGCTTCCCCGCCTGCAACGGTCACGGCATAGCTGCCCACAGTCATGTCCTCGAACCGGTAGTCGGCTGCCAAGTGTTCCTTCTGCGATGCCAAACGCATCCCACGGTCATATAGACTCTCGTCAACACCGGAGGAGTGCTCATCGTCGCCATCATCCGTGCCCTCACTGCTGCTGGGCTGTTTCTGCTGTTTTGGCAGCTTTCCAGGCTTCTTCTTGCGCGCTGCAACCTGCCGACTCCGACTGCGAGTGGCAAGATCCATCTCCATATTAGTATCATCGCTGTCGCCTTCGGAGGCGGGTGAAGTTCTGCGCGCCCTGTTTTGCCTTTGTGCGCCTGAAAACCTCTTGCGAGCAGCAGGTGGAGCTCCTCTCCGACTCCTCTTTCTATTTGCTTCACGCACGCCTGCCTCTGCACGAACTGCGGGAGCTTCTTCAGCAACTTCTTCTGCCTCTGCACGAACTGCGGGAGCTTCTTCACCAGCATCTTCTGCCTTCAAAAGCTGGATCAGGCGTTCCAACTTCTTGGTCTTGGTCGTAAGACCCCGCAGTTCAGCATTCCGCTCAGATAACACTCGGTGTAAGTGCTTATTCTCTTACCTGCGTAAGCATAATTAAAGTCAGAGGAGAGTGTGCGACCACATACAGCTACACAAGGCAGGTAAACGGTCGTCTCACCTTCTGGAAATCAGCTCAGTACAATACTTGGCCTCGCGCATAAAAGCCACAACCTCGTTGACGTCAATATTTTTCAGGACTTCTTTCTCCACCGCTTGTTTCTTATGCGTCACGCCGTCGAAACATACATTGAACTGCTCCGCCTTAGCATACCGCGTCTTCAAGAGCCCATCGCATTTGACTGTAGATGCGCGGGTATGCGCACGTGTCAGCAGCAGTGAAAGGTCCCACTTCGGAGGTAATTGCTCGGGATGTCGCTCTCGCACGGCCTCCACCTTCAAAGGCAAGGGGAAGGTTGCTTTCAATTCCGCGTGTCGTTGCTGGCTCACCAGTTCTGGCGTTGCGGCTCGGAGTCCCAATAGACAGCTCCGCGTTGTTTGCTCCATGTCCAATACCTTGTTTCCCTTCCCCTTGCGCTTCCATTCAAAGTTGTCCATATAGCCCGGGGCGGAGTCGACGTCGGGGTAACTGGTACAAATAATCAGCCCAAGGTTCGGATCCTCGTCCACGGTACTTGGTAGCCATTCCTTGAACCTGTCACCAAACTTGTACTTCGCTCGGACGTGCTCGTCCGGAGAGACGTACATGCACCAAGTATGCACCTTGCGGTCTCGTCCAGCGTGGCCACCAAACTCTTCGTTCAAGTGCGGGTCGATCCACGATTTGAAGTCCAATAGCTACTATCCCGAGATCCTTGTGGGAGGATCTAGAACGCTCTAGATCCTCCCACAAGGATCACTTTTTCAATAATTTAGTTAGGCGCCCCACGAGCTTTCTACAAGTCAACACCAAGGAATACCTTCCACATGGGACCTATACTAAGTAGTATGGTGCGTGGTTTGACGAGAATCCATCATATATACCCCTAGCTAATGCATTTATAGCATGCCCCAACCAAATTTTGAACTGCTACGCCTTTTAAAGCTTCAAAAGCGGGGTGTATCTTCCATAATTTTTTGCCAATCGTATATCGATCCTTTGCCACCATAGACATGATATATCTCAAGGTATGCATGTATATTAATCATGTTTGGGTCAAAATATGACTTGGATAATGTATATTTGACACATCACACGAACGCGGTCACATGGATAAGATATACACATTCCTTAAGTATGGGGATAATTTCGCATTTTGGGCGTGAGTCTTGGTCCATTTTAAGCTTTAAGGCTAGATCTTTGCCTTGGTGAGCACTTCAGTACTTTAATATGACTTCAAAGTCTCCTTGGGATTTTTTGGGGATTTTTTGAACGGTTAGAACTACCGCTAGAGGTTCTAGAATACGATTTTCAGACCCTGATAATGATGGAAATATTGAAGTTCGACGGTACTACACCATGGCATGCGCATATGCGGTGATTAATCCGGCTAGTATGATATTAAAGGGCTTACAAAAATTAGTTTTGGCCATATTCTCGAGGGTTAACAACATACGCACCAACCCGAGCTCGTGTAGCAAGGCCTAGAGTTGTCGGTACCCTAGATCCTTGTGGTAGGATCTAGCATTTTGATTAAAATTCTGTGAAAGCACCCACCCAAACCACGCTAAGATTAAAGGTCAAACCATCGACATTTCAAGCAAAGAAATGTTATAGATAATTCAGAAGGTTCATAAATATTGCCCCAAAGCATATGCCGGGCCACTATATACGACATACAAGGTCGCCATGCCCATTTGCGCTAGATTCTTGTGGGAGGATCTGGATTAAGGATAGTGGCCACCAAGTTGCAGCCGATGACGTAGGTGTGCTTGTTGATGGTTGTTATCGTCCGGGCAAAGAGAAAGGCTATCCATTGTTGCAAAGATATAAACCAGTGGCCAAGTTTATCCGCGGCCTTACCCCACAACAGCATCTTCAGCAACCCGAAGAAGCCATCGACGTCGTTGTGGGATTGACCTACGGGCAGACGGTGTAGGTAGATCTCTTTGTACAGCCCGTGGTGAACCAGGATGCAGAAGAAGGCGAAAACATGTCGGTTCCAGTTTTCCGACCCTCCGTCCATTTGCACGTGGCATGTTTGTCGAAAGTGCCGCTTCGTGTTCTCCACCACATACCGTACAAGGAAGGATCCACACAAACTTTGGGCTGCCAACCCGATACCTTTGTGTAGTCGGGGACTTGCCCACACTCTCCTTGCCACGGTCACATTTCTGAAACACGTGTTTACGTGTAACACTAACAATCCTACCCCAACATAATGCATGCCCCACACACATTTGAGCCCCCTTTACATGGTCCGCCCTCCTAGCGGACCCCTTCGAGCAGACCCCCTCCTGGTGCGAGGTAATAAACTCACCCCATCACAATGCAGAAAGGGCCTGGCACCTCAATAGGGGACTCACATTTACTTCATGCAAGGCCTCACCATCCGGTGGCTCAGACGACTTTGACGAGGGCTCTGCCTGTGCTTCCGGAGATGCGGCTTGCCCATCCCCTGGCGCTGGGACGCTCATTGCGTAGGAAAGAGGGAGCGGCAACTCCGCTTGATCGGCATAAATTGGTACGCCGTCGGAGGTGAATGCATAAACGACGGGCCGACCCGCCTGCGCTGCTACCTTTGCCGGAGCTTCGGAACATGCAGCCTGCACATCCCCTTCTTCTTCAAGTCCTGCTGTAGGGGGTTAACTTTGAGGGGGCTTGCATGCGGAGGGGGCCTGCTTTGAGCGGGGAAGCGGAGGTGTTACCTGGATAGGAGAAGATGGAGCCATGGATGAACCAAGCACATTCCCTCGCAAGGCGGACATCGCCGGGGAGGCCGGTGCCTGTGAGCCCGGGAACGCTTGAAGGTTTTTACACAGCTCGACAGCCGGAGCATAAGACCGTGTTCTCTCATTAATGGGGGTGCTTTGCATATCTTGTTCTGCTTCAACGACTACTTTAGCCTTCTTAGCCGAACTGGATGTTTCAGTGTTAACTTTTCTCTTCCTTTGAAGTCTTTCTCTCTTCATTCTTAGCAAGTAGAAGATCCTGTGCGCAAAAGCAAGAAGAAGAACATTAGAAGGCCGCGCCCTCTTCACTTGCATCATCACACAACTCAAAGCAACTATGAGTGGCGACTGAGTGGCGATTGCATTGCGGCAGAGTGGCGACTAAGTGGCGCCTGAGTGGTGATTGAGTGGCGAATGAGTTGCGGCAGAGTGGCGACGGAGTGGCGAGGGAGTGGCGACGAGTGGCGACTGAGTGGCGACTGAGTGGCGACTGGAGGGCAAGTGAGTGGCGACTGAGTGGCGACTGGGTGGCGACCGGAGTTGCGACTGAGTGGCGACTAAGTGGCGACTGGAGTGGCGATTGCATTGCTGCAGAGTGGCGACTGGAGTGGCGCCTGAGTGGCGACTGAGTTGCGGTAGAGTGGCACTGAGTGGCGACTGAGTGGCGACTGAGTTGCGGCAGAGTGGCGAGGAGTGGCGACTGAGTGGCGAGAGTGAGTGGCGAGTGAGTGGCGAGGAGTGGCGACGGAGTTGCGGCAGAGTGGCGAGTGAGTGGCGAGGGATTGGCGAGGAGGGCGGAGGAGGGCGAGGAGTGGCGAGGAGTGACAAGTGAGGCGCACTGGAGTGGCGACTGGGTGGCGACTGAGTGGCGACGGAGTGGCTGCAAAGTGGCGACGGAGTGGCGACTGTACTAGGGTACATCACGAGTCAGTACGAGAGACAGGCGTGTCAGAATGACGAGTGACAGAAACGATGACAGTCACCAACCGGAAATGATGACAGTCACCAGCATGACCGAATGACACAGGTGACTGGCAGAATTGACAAAGGTGACCGACATAAGTGACTGACTCAAATGTGACATTTGAATATCTGCACCTAGAGCAGATCAGACTTGAGAGAATTGGTGGGAAACCATTTAGGATTCGATCAGTCGAACATAACTGGAGGGAATCGAGGAGGACCTCAGTTATACAGTCACATCAGCAGATCTGTGAGTGTTCAAATGAGAGACTTGGGAGGTGACAGTCAGAAACATTTAAGTACTGATGACAGATCCCAGCTGATTGGTTGTTGCAGTCAGCAAATGACTGCACACATGAAGTGGCATGGTAAGGACGAGTTACCTTAAGTAGAGAGCTGTGCAAGCTCTCGGGGTTGAATTTAAATTTGTCGTACATGGCAGCCACCTCTGTGGCTGTTAGGCAACTTGACCAAAAGAGTAATTAAAAAGATCCGATATTATCCATGTACTGTCTGTACATCCTATGATCATGGCATCATATTACCTGTAAGTGAACATTTGCTTACATACCTGTGAGACTGGTTCAGTCCTCACACCCCGAATAACTGGTATCAGCGTGGTCGTGGTTCACGACTTCCGTTGGTATTAGCGTTCAACAACTCTGTACCAACATAAATTTTAGCTTGAATGTTCCGCCTTTGGGCGAAGAAATCGTGTCGAGCAATTGGACACGTTCGTTAAGACCCGTGCCGATAATAGAGCTCTGTGCCGATGATATCGTCACGCGAGTTTGGGAGCGACTCCACCATCGGACCATCGGCAGCGTTTGCATCGGCGACGGGTTTATTGTCATCACCCATGCGCGGCGTTCCATCGGCAAGTTACTACGGCGGGTTTGTACCATCGTTATATGCTGTGGGTGCTGGACATGTCGTACATGCCCCCCAGTACTCAGCGAAATCGTACGCGCCAAATGCCGGTTTCTTGGCGCAGCAACAACAGCAATTGTTGTCCCTACAACTGCAGAATTTGCAAAATCTGCGAAAGCTGAGTCATCAACACCAGCTGCCAGCGCACGCGTATCATCAACAACCACGGATGGTCGCATCGCTGTATCAAGGGTTGTCGCCGTATTGTCCGAATACCGGCTTGTTCGCTGGTACGGGTGTGCATTCCGGTGTGTCGTTACCGGTGTCACCAATGCAGCCGTGTATGTTGCATCTGACACAGACCTTGAGCACTGGTGCATACGACCAGCAGCGCACGGTGGAGTTGGCTGCGTACACGCGGTGTTTGATCGCCAAGCATCGGCGCCAGCATCGGATCGCCAAACGACGTCAACAACGGTTACGACAGCAGCTGGCGCTGCCGATAAGTGGTAGTTGTTCTGAGATTTCGACGGCTCAGTGTGTGTCTTCGCCCGATGATCCAGCAGCAGCACGTATTTCCGCTCCGGATATCGCGGCGTCACCCAGAGGGGTGACGCTATTATCCGTAACTCCAACCGAGTTATTGGCTATGGATGACGATGCCTTCTGGGCTGCGGTGGATGCGGTTGAGGAGTCGCCGGACCCAGAGGAGGAGGATGACTTCTGGAGTTGCGATGCAGAGGTTGCTGCCGATGCTAACGCTGCTGGAGAAATGCAGCATTCCGCATGCTCATTGTCGTACGACACGTTAGCAACAACTGATGATGATGATGATGATGATGATGAGGAGGAGGAGGAGGAGGAGGAGGACGTCACTTGCGCGCCGTGCCTCCATCACCTTCAAGGGGGGGGGGAGTGCGGATCAGTGATGATCATGCTGATTCGCCACCTCCAGAGCCGCCTCCGCATTCACATATAATGTGTCGTGATGGAGCGTCGCCGGCTGTGTTTGTTGCTACTGACTCGCAGGGCAGTGTTATGGATCCGGCGATTATATCGGCTGAACTGACTCCGGACCCAGCGTCAGTGATATCTTGCCCGAAAGTGGGGGATCGGGTCCCTACGTCGTCCAGGGCCGCCGGAGGCTATGGCGAAATTTCGGCAACGGCAGCGGTGGGGACCAGCGCAGCAACCTCTTGCCCAAAAGAGGGGGATCGGGTCCCTACGTCGTCCAGGGCCGCCGGAGGCTATGGCGAAATTTTCACAACGACAGCGGTAGGGGCCAGCGCAGCAACCCCTTGCCCGAATGTGGAGGAGCGGGTCTCCACGTTGACAGTTATTCAACACGCTGTCCAACACGCACACGCGCACACGCACACACGCACGCATATGACGGATGCGTGTATACCGGTCAAGGAGAGTGTTCGCACACTCGCGTATGTATCTGCGGACACCACTGCCGATGCACATATACCGGGTGAGGACGGTGTGCGTACACACACGTGTGTGCCGATTGCATGGATACCGGTTGGGAGGTTACGCATGCACTCGTATATGCATCTGCGGACACTACCATTGCGGATGCTGTCGATGTAGATATACCGGGCAAGGATAGTGTGCGTACACGCACGCATGTGACGGATGCGTGTATAGCGGTCGGGGAGAATGCTCGCACACTCGCGTATACATCTGCGGACACCACTGCCGATGCACATATACCGGGCGAGGACGGTGTGCGTACACACACGTGTGTGCCGGATGCATGGATACCGGTTGGGGAGGGTACGCATGCACTCGTATATGTATCTGCGGACACTACCATTGCGGATGCTGTCGATGTAGATATACCGGGCAAGGATAGTGTGCGTACACGCACGCATGTGACGGATGCGTGTATACCTGTCGGGGAGAGTGCTCGCACACTCGTGTATATATCTGGGGACACCACTGTCGATGCAGATATACCGGGTGAGGATGGTGTGCGTATACACACGTGTGTGCCGGATGCATGGATACCGGTTGGGGAGGGTACGCATGCACTCGTATATGCATCTGCGGACACTACCATTGCGGATGCTGTCGATGTAGATATACCGGGCAAGGATAGTGTGCGTACACGCACACATATGACGGATGCGTGTATACCGGTCGGAGAAAGTGCTCGCGCACTCGTGTATGTATATGCGGGCACCACTGTCGATGTAGATATACCGGGTGAGGATGGTGTGCGTATACACACGTGACTGTGTGCCGGATCCATGGATACCGGTCGGGGAGGGTGCGCATGCACTCGTATATGCATCTGCGGACACTACCATTGCGGATGCTGTCGATGTAGATATACCGGGCAAGGATAGTGTGCGTACACGCACGCATGTGACGGATGCGTGTATACCGGTCGGGGAGAGTGCTCGCACACTCGTGTATATATCTGCGGACACCACTGTCGATGCACATATACCGGGCGACGACGGTGTGCGTACACACACGCGTGTGCCGGATGCATGGATACCGGTCGGGGAGGGTGCGCATATGCACTCGTATATGCATCTGCGGACAATACCATTGCGGATACTGTCGATGTAGATATACCGGGCAAGGATAGTGTGCGTACACGCACACATATGACGGATGCGTGTATACCGGTCGGGGAAAGTGCTCGCGCACTCGTGTATGTATATGCGGACACCACTGCCGATGCACATATACCGGGCGAGGACGGTGTGCGTACACACACGCGTGTGCCGGATGCATGGATACCGGTTGGGGAGGGTACGCATGCACTCGTATATGCATCTGCGGACATTACCGATGCGGATGTCGTCAGTGCGGATATACCGGGCAAGGATCATAGTGTGCGTACACGCACGCATGTGACGGATGCGTGTATACCGGTCGGGGAGAGTGCTCGCGCACTCGCGTATATATCTGCGGACACCACTGCCGATGCAGATATACCGGGTGAGGATGGTGTGCGTACACACACCGCACACACATACGCTGCCCCGATTGCCCAGCACACGCGCAGTGCGGCCGCTGCTCCGATAGCCCAATGCACACGCAGTGCGGCCGCAGCCTCGGCAGCCCAACACACACGCAACGCAGCCGCAGCCCTGGCAGCCCAGTGCACACGCAATGCGACCGCTGCCCTGGCTGACCAGCACACGCGCAGTGCGGCCGCTGCCCCGGCAGCCCAACGCGTACCACGTGCGGCTGCTGCCCCGGCTGCCCAACGCGCACTATGTGCGGCCGCTGCACCGGCAGCCCAACGCGCACTACGTGCGGCTGCTGCTCCGGCAGCCCAGCGCGCATTACGTGCGGCCGCTGCCCCGGCAGCCCAGCGCGCATTACGTGCGGCCGCTGCCCCGGCAGCCCAACGCGCACTACGTGCGGCCGCTGCCCCGGCTGCCCAACGCGCACTATGTGCGACCGCTGCCCCGGCAGCCCAACGCGCACTACGTGCGGCCGCAGCCCCGGCAGTGGCTGCCCCGGCAGCCCAACTACGCGCACTATGTGCGGCAGCACTAGCGCAGGCGGGTAGTTGCGGCGAGCGGGCGGGGCGCACACCATGTGCGGCAGCACTAGTGCAAGCGGGCAGCTGCTGCGAGCGGGCAGGGCGCGCACTAAGTGCGGCAGCACTGGCGCAGGCGGGTAGTTGCTGCGAGGCGGGTAGTTGCGGCGAGCGGGCGGGGCGCGCACCATGTGCGGCAGCACCAGCGCAGGCGGGCGGCAGTTGCTGCGAGCGGGCAGGGCGCGCACTATGTGCGGCAGCACTAGCGCAGGCGGGCAGTTGCTGCGAGCGGGCGGGGCGAGCACCAGAGGCATGCTGAAAGCAGATTGCAGCATCGTCGGCAGATGCGTGCGTCAATGCCACTAAGGTGCGCACGAGACGGTTATGAGTTTGCAAGGATTGGCGTGTGATGTCAAACACTCGAACTGGCATAGCAGGACCAGTTATTTGCGATCGATGGCCAGCAGCATGGTTATGTACCTGTGGCCCTCCAAAGTAATAGGATATCGAACTATCGGTGTGGTTGTTCTGCAAAACGCGAGCATATGTGAGGCCGTGCATCTTGAAACACGCGTTTTGCCATGGAAGGTGCAACTCGTGGTTTTTGCGTATATCGCCATCAGCTGGCAGCGTCAGAGCTGAGAGCGCCCACATCGAGTTCGCTTTGAAACTGTTTTTCAACAACATGCCAGAAGTGTAGAACGGCAAGACCTCTGCGGGAAGCAGTTGCAACGCGTAGGTATCATGCATACGTTCTGCGAGTTTGCCGCCAGCTTTGTCTCCACAAAGACAAGTCGACGAATGGTTTTGATTGTTACACGTCCACGTAAAGAGCCATAAGTGACATTTCGCACAATACTTCAGCTTCAACGGCAAACGCTGTCCAGCAGCTGGGTCTTGCGCATGCGAAGTGGGATGTATGTCGTCGCGGGGTGCTGTCATGGATGCTGCGTGCAGAACAATGATATCGTTATCCATGTTTAGAAAGTCGAGCTCATCAATGGTATGTGAAGTCGTGGACATGCAGGTGTCGCGCGCCGTGGAGACTGTGTGCGTAGCTGAAGTATTCGCGGATGCAGTGACGGGAGCGCAAACAGGTTCTGCAGTGGTCATAAAGACGTCGGACAGATCGACGCCGTCGCTAATCGGTGCGCAAACAGGGTTTTCCGTGTTTAAGAACAACTCTGTCATGGAATCGCTGGATGCCCTTGCGACTGGCGCAGAGGCTGCGTGCGTAGCTGAGGTAATTGCAGATTCAATAACGGGTGCGCAAATAGGTTCTGCGGTGTTCATGAAGATGTCGGACAGATCGACGCCTTCGCCAATGGGTGCGCAAACTGGCCGTTCGGTGTTTAGAAACAACTCGGTCATGAAATCGCATGATGTCGTTGCAGTTGGTGCTGAGGTGGAAGGCGCAGCAGCAAAAAGCGGACCGTACGGGTCGTAGCTGCGATCAAAATCGTATAAGTGTCTATAAAGGCATCCTTCGCATTGGAGGTAGCACATGAGAATGGGGTAGGTGTGCCCTGCGCACATACGTGTTTCAACGCATATTGCGTCAGCATTGCGAACATATGAAATTTGGCCATGTATAAAACCCGAGGCTCGTGTGTTTCATGGCAAGCACAATTGTGTGCAGGCTATCTACATCATGCCTGCACTGCCTCGCATACACTTTTCAATTACATAAGCTAGTCCAGGTATGGCGACAGCGAACGTAGCGTACCAACAGCAGCATGCGTGTGCATGCATGCGGCAGTACATGAATTTAAGCTTTGTTGCTGTTGCTGCTGATTGACTATGTGGGGTAATTAACTTCATGCCAAGACTATAAAGGTTTTTTATGTAGCAGCGAAAGGACGCGCGTACCTCGTTATGCATTATCTGTCGACGATGTACTTCGCGCAACTGACCATCCTCCAGACGCACCAAGAACATTGGTGATAAGCCATTGCGTGCCAGCACTTTGCCACGTGAAGCGTCATCCAACACCACAGATTGCAACAAGGATGCCACATCGTCTGGGAACCCAGGGATGGACTGCATATGCGCAGGAACAAAGGCAGAAGGCATCGGCCATTCATGCTCATGCCCGAGGTCGTCGGTATAAAACACCAAAGGCTGATTGTTGCCATCATATTTATACGGAGTGTGTTTGCTCATCTTCTGAATAAATTGTTGGCCGACCGTCGAATATGCCCAAGCGGTCTGCATGAAAACAAGCTCAGTGAGTTAAGTTACAAACGTTGGGTTGGGATGCAGAAACTTTCCTCAACACGCAGTCACCAATACAGTAATCGCTCACCTTTAAGAAAACCGGAGATTTTGGGCCAGTCAGCCATTCCCATCGACTTGGGTACCCCCCCCCCCGCCAGCGTCGCGTCCTAAGAGAATCGCTAAGAATAAGGAATTTCGGATTTCGAGCCAGCCAGCTAATTTCTTAAACTCATCCACGTCCACGTAACTCAGCCCAGCAGCTTTCTTAAAATTTAGAGAGTCCGCCACTGTTACCAACTGTTAAACTGTACAGTATGCACCCAGAGAGCCGTGCGCAGCTCAAAGAATTGAAGCAAGACTATATATGACGACGCGATTATTTCTGAAGCTGACTACTTAGAACTTTAAGATATCGTGCTGAACGCTCGCTGTCAAGTCAAAAAATTCCCATTTTTCATAGAATTTAAGAGAATCCACTCTCGGTGATCTGCCAGCAACCAAATTCCTTATTTTGGAGAATTTCCTTAGCAAAAAAGACCAGCCAGCTATTCTCGTCAACTTGGGTACCCCCCCTCCCCCAAAACGCTGGCTGCTTCCTTAACGTCGAGTTTCCTTAAAGGTGAGCGATTACTGTATCTAATGATCGCTGCGAATACCTATCGAGCAGAGATCCATATGAATAGCTTATCTGTATGTATATATATGTATATACTTATATATCAATTTATGTACATTTCTTTTCACCTGTAAACAGCCGGCGGATGAAACGTCATTGGGTACTCGATCGGCCTCTGTGCGTTGATCATCCGCCTCGCACAATAATGCACAGGTATCACATGCAGGCTTTTCGCGACATTGATGGTTGTTACAACAAATCTGTGCAGGCGCACGATCGTTAAAAGATAACGCCAGCTCCGCCAGAGGACAATTGCCAACACGACAGGGCTGTTGATGTTGAAGATTATCGAAATAAATAGGGTTATTTTCCTCCAACGAAGTCATTGGAGGCATGTTCAGCCATTTGCGTGCCAACTGCTCTCGCTCGCGAAACGTTAATGTCTTATTGCGATTTGCTGCATACGCCAAACACCATGACCAGGAATGAGCATGTAATATCAGATACAGATATCTCAAACATGCATACTTATAGCGTATATAATAGGAACAATGGCATGCCAATGAGGCTATGAACATGAAGCATAAGACAGCAGTGTATAACAAAAGATAGTGTATATTGTATTGTGTCACCTGCATTCACTGAAGCGTTTTGACGCCCGACTGGGCCGTGATTCGTACTCCTAAGTGCATTCTGTTGCCCAAAAGGCCCTGCACTAATGACGCATGTCTTGACGCAATAAGCTAAAAATGCACGTGAGCCAGCAGCTTCATTTCTTCATTTCTTAGCTTTCATGCCAACTGAATTGATGCACTATTTCAACATCAGATAGCTCATGCATGATATTCGCCACGAACCATTGTAGTCTAATAATGAAATGTGTTATCCATTGCAGCTGGGTGGTAACACGTCACATTAAATCACTTCAATAAACAGAGATAAACATACCACATCCGTTGCATGCAATATATGTGACCAACAGGAATGCTGGATATGGTGTGTGATGTCGTACCATGATTGCCAAGAGCGTTCTGTTGTCCAACAGGTCCTGCACAACAAGCAGATGCATTTCTTAGCTTCCATGCCAACTGAATTGATGCACTATTTCAACATCAGATAGCTCATGCATGATATTCGCCACGAACCATTGTAGTCTAATAATGAAATGTGTTATCCATTGCAGCTGGGTGGTAACACGTCACATTAAATCACTTCAATAAACAGAGATAAACATACCACATCCGTTGCATGCAATATATGTGACCAACAGGAATGCTGGATATGGTGTGTGGTGTCGTACCATGATTGCCAAGAGCGTTCTGTTGTCCAACAGGTCCTGCACAACAAGCAGATGCATTTCTTAGCTTCCATGCCAACTGAATTGATGCATTATTTCAACATCATATAGCTCATGCATGCTATTCGCCACATTAATGAAATGTGTCATCCAATACAGCTGGGTAATAACATGTCACATTAAAGCACTACAATAAACAGAAATAAACAAAACACGTCCACTACCTGCAATATATATGTGTGACCAACCGGAATGCTTGCTATGGTGTGTGATGCCGTGCCTGAATTGGTGCTGCCGAAAGCGTTCTGCAACGTGATGTCGCAAGATTAGGCAATAGGTGCACTGCTGACTCACCTGTATTTCCAAAGGCGTTCGCATTTCCCTCGCGCGTGCCAGCGTTTGGTCGTAAACCTCCACTGTTTTTGCGAGCGCCTCCACTGTTTTCGCGAGCGCCTCCAGCGTTCGTGCGAGCGCCTCCAGCGTTCTTGCGTACGCCACCAGAATTCTCGCGAACGCCACCGGAATTCTTGCGTGCTCCTCCTGAGTTTGCGCGTAATCCTCCGCGCACAGCATGTACCAGCATCCTGTGATTGCTACGCACGCCAAACTGCATCTCGTACACAAATATGGAGTTGTGTACGCAGATAAACGACGTTTGCGAGCCGATTTCCAACAGCATTAACAGCAGGCAAATGCCCAATTTCATAAGCATGCGCATCCCGACTCTGTTGATAATCATATTGGTGCTTGGTATTCGGTCAAGCTGCTACTGTAATACAGATCGCCTCACAACGCTCAAGTTCTTCTATGAGCGCTGCGTGAAATTCGCGAATTTCTTCCAGAGACCTGCAAAATGTGATGATTATTTTAACTATGTTGTAAAAGCGAATGGCCATATCGAAATATGTGTTCTATCAACGGTCTAGATACGTGGTGTTTTGCATGTTAGAGCTTTTACTTTATGCGCCGAAATCATAACCCAATTACGTTTTTTTGAATGAGCAAATAATTGTCACATAAGATCAGTTACATCATTGGCTACTGCCCGGCGGTCCTTGTGGGAGGACCCAAATCGCGTTCGGTCCTCCCACAAGGACCGGCTTTGCGGGGATTTTTTTAACCATCCTTTTGTGGTAATTATTGACTATCCTCCGAGTTTTAGCATCTATAGGACCTAAACTAAGTGGGAACATATGTCATATACAGTATATGTTCATACTCACACTCACGATATCCAATGCATTTGTAGCATGCACCCTATCATTTTTGAGTTTCAACCTTTGGAAGGCATTCAAAAACATGGCATGTCACTCAAATATTTTTATCCAATTGAATTTCGAGCTGAATCGTCCCGTCAGGCAGTAAAATGTTATCCTAACACTATACCCAATCATGCTTACCACATTTTGCATGTTGGCAACTTCATATTACACTGGCAGATATGTAACTTTTGGGTTTGGGTCCGAAACCCTGATTATAAGGTCGATTTTATCATTCTATTTCTAGCCAAGTGTAAAGTTCTAGCTGCCTGACAACATATGCATTTAACCGTTTCACGCCCTGTCACGTTGCAGTCATCATATATACCTATCAAATGATTTTTAGAATGCTTAACATCATCGATACATATTAATGTCTGCCTTGTGCGCGGCAATGAGGTTCCATCTATATACAAAAACTTTATGGCAAATTTCACCCAAGTCAGTTTTTTTGTGGGTGCATGACATTGCGAGGGATATATCCCGCAGAATTATGGATTCCGAAGATGTTGTACATTGTAGAGGGCACGAATAGGTCATGTTACAGTATATTTCATGTGCAGTGGGCGCCAGGAAGGCCACTTAGTGAGCGTAGGTAGCTTGGAATAATCCGGTCCTCGTGGGAGGACTGGCCTTTTTATTTAATTTCGAGCGGTTTCACCCCCACTTTTCAATGACGTAAATCACATAGCTACACCGAGTATACCACCCAACATAAGTTTTTAGATAATTAAATTAATTATCGGACACCTAAATATGACCCCAAAGCACTCATTTACCGACTATATCGAAAAAACGCGGCCTATGGCCCAAATTCACTTCGGTCCTTGTGGGAGGACCGGACCTTCGGGCAGTAGCCATCATGCACCTGCAAAGCATAACTGACGTCATTCTCTTTGAAGCGCGCTCCAACGGTAACTGCTTCGTGTATTGTATTCCCGGCGCGGCATGCCATGCCATAACGCGTGGGTGGCGTCGTGGTACATACACGCGATTGTTGTGGCACTGTCATCGTTAGCGTTTGGCGATCGTGAGATGGAACATTCGACGGTATCGCCCGTTGGGATTCGAGCTTTGCTGCTGCTGCTGCTGCTGCTGCTGCTGCTGCTGCTGATTGACTAAGTAAGTAAGGTAATTTACTTCATGCCAAGACGATAAAGGTCAGAGGTAGGTAAGGTAAGGTAATTCACTTGATGCCAAGACGATAAAGGTCAGAGGTAGTAAGGTAATTTGGCCCGGTTCCAAATCATAAGGAGCAGAGGTTAATATACATACGCATACACTAGCATACACTGTGTCGTGTACAGCCTACGATATGGGCGTCAATTTTTGCACTGTTACCGGACTGAATTTCATCCGTCCTTGCAAGCATTTCAGGGAATTGGCAGAATGAGGACCTAATTTATAGACGCAAATTTTATATTCACGTAGTCACAAAGGGCTTCGATTCATATAATATGGATACAGCATACAATGTGTCGTGTACAACCTACGATATGGGCGTCAATTTTTGCACTGTTACCGGACTGAATTTATCCCCGATTTTTCAAAAGAGGGGGAATCTTCGATTTCATCTCTGATTTTTTCCCCGATATTCATAAGCGTTTTATGGATACTCACAAACTCAGAACTGACGATGACTGAAGAGTTTTTTTTTCTTGGCACATGACAGCAAGCTACTGTGGAACCCGAGTCTACGGACCGAAATAGCGGGATTATTACTTAGGGTTTGTAACGCAGATTGAGTTGATGGGCATCCGTAGAAATATCAAAGATGCCCTAGAAACAGCGGAGCCTGCGCCAGCTCGATGTTCCATGCGCGAATAACAAACAAACATCCGCCCTATGGCCAACATACGACACGGAAACCAAAAGAGGAGTGGAATACCTTTTCAAAACAGTTTCATTTGCCCGCATCCGAGCTCCATAGCTCATGCAACGAACTAGCGAAGATGATGTTCACATAATTTAAGTAGCGCAATCTTCGAGGAGTAACCGCGCTTAAGCTATTGTCCTTGAGGTTGCAGTGACAACCTTCCGCAAAAAACAACTGATACTGCTATCATGAACAAAATATTCAACTCTCAGACCATAAATATATCGGTATCATGAGTGAGTCGGGAGCGAAATACGCTGTTGAGCTGCGGACTGCCGAGGTCCTTCAGAAAAAGGTAGACATATATCGTCTAATTTCTGGCTTTTGACAAGAAGTGCCAGAGTTTAGACGAGCTTCACAATCATCATGTAACGCAGCCCTCGAATCGAATCGCGGGTAGCCGCGCGAAGCGCGGCTCGTCTAAACTCTGGGGGCGAGAGTAACAGCATACCGCGTATTAAGACCATATTTAAAAACGCGATGGAGATAAATTCCAAGATTAAATACTTATAGCGTTAATATTGGGATTGCTTATATGTAGCCGCCCCGGAACGTGCAGGTGCAGAAAAAGCATACCATTTTTTGTCGAAAGGGCATTCTTGCTGGATTTGGCATGCCGACAGTGTCATCGTCATCTGTGTCATCACCGATATGGCTCGACTACTATGACTTCTTCACTGTCATCAGCGCCATCTCCGATATCGACTTCGGTAGTCAGACAGTTCATAGCATCTGTCATTTCCACACCTGACACCTTAGGGGCTGTCATCACATTCTTTCGGCGGAAGCTATAACACATCGTATTATCTTGTGTATAGCTTCACAGTTTCACGGTTGACATATGCGAGCGTAGCACCCGACTTGTAGTGCTTCACTGTGTGTTTGTTTTCACAGGTTTGCGCCCACCACCGGCCTAAGGTGGTTAGTTAAAACCGCCAATTATGGCTGGCTAAAGCCTTTATAGGGGCTCGGGGCTGAAGATCGGGGCATGAGGTTCTAGAACGCACTAGTCACGAAAGGGGTAGCCCTGCAAATTATTGGCCTGTCCGCACGCGTGGAAAACCGTCCGTCCGACGCGCGGACAGCGTACGGACACCATATGGACGCTTTTTTTGCTAAATCCACACGTGTGAAATTGTCTAATTTGTAAAAGTGATGTTCATACGGTGTCCATACGATAAATCCATACGTCGTCCATACGTGCGCATCCGTGTGGACGACGTATGCTAGTTTACCTGATTTTATTACGCGTGTGGACGCTCCGACCGTATGGATAGGTGCCGTCCATACGCATGAACCACTGGAAAATGTTGTCCACACGTGCGGACTGCGAGAAATGCCGCTTCTACCCCTCCTCGGCCATATGGACACCATGGGGACGTGTCCCTGGACCGTACCCACGCGTACGGACGACGTGTGGACGGGCGTATGGACAGTGTGAGGCCCGTGCCGTGCCACTCTTTTGCGCTTGTCCGCACGTGTGGACAGCCATTGCACCCGGGCCTAGGTGTACCCGAGCACTACTTGCCCCCTCCTCAGCCATGTGGACACCATGTGGACGTGTCCCTGGACGTACTGATGCGTACGGACGACGTGTGGACGGGCGTATGGACAGTGTGAGGCCCGTGCCGTGCCACTCTTTTGCGCTTGTCCGCACGTGTGGACACCCATTGCACCCAGGCCTGGGTGTACCCGAGCATTTCCTTCCCCTTCATCAGCCACATGGACACCATGGGGACGTGTCCCTGGACCGTACCGACGCGTACGGACGACGTGTGGACGGGCGTATGGACAGTGTGAGGCCCGTGCCGTGCCACTCGATTTGCGCTTGTCCGCACGTGTGGACACCCATTGCACCCAGGCCTGGGTGTACCCAAGCATTTCCTTCCCCTTCATCAGCCACATGGACACCATGGGGGCGTGTCCCTGGGTCGTACCGACGCGTACGGACGACGCGTGGACGGGCGTATGGACAGTGTGAGGCCCGTGCCGTGCCACTCGTTTGCGCTTGTCCGCACGTGTGGACAGCCATTGCACCCAGGCCTGGGTGTACCCAAGCATTTCCTTCCCCTTCATCAGCCACATGGACACCATGGGGGCGTGTCCCTGGGTCGTACCGACGCGTACGAACGACGTGTGGACGGGCGTATGGACAGTGTGAGGCCCGTGCCGTGCCACTCGTTTGCGCTTGTCCGCACGTGTGGACAGCCATTGCACCCGGGCCTGGGTGTGCCCGAGCGTTGCTTGCCCCTTCATCAGCCATATATGGGCACCATGGGGGCGTGTCAACGAACGAACTCATGCGTACGGACGACGTGTGGACAGACGTATGGACGATCGGAATTCGCCAATCCATACGTATGGACGTCAAAATTGGAGTTTGTTGAAACACGCGTGTGGACACATACATCCGCGCGTGTGGATAAGGGTTTACCCGCATGGATTAGCGGAATCATGCGTGTGAATACAGGTGTCCGCGCACATACGGTTTATTTACATATATAATACATCGTGTATCATCCGCAATCATCTGAATCAGATGAACTACTACGGTCATCCTCGCTACTACTGTTATCATCGATTTCACGGAAGAAATCCGCCTTGCGATCCAACACAACTTGCAAGCAATCAGTTCGTCGTCGAATGGCCAAAGGGACAACATTTCCTTTGTACCGGGCAAGCCAAGCCGGCATGAAAGGAACATCCTGAATTACCACTTGATTCTCAATGCTGTTTGCGCGAACGAATGGCTGAGACACGTCCCATGGCATGTCTTTGCGCAGGTAAATGTTCTTGCTGATATCGTCCGCAAGCGCAGCCGCCTTTGGGTACCAACGGGCCTTCAACAGAAAGATCTCGTGACCGGGAAGATCAAGCTTGACGATCTTCATGATTTCCCCATACCTATCTTCAACGTCATCGTCCGGTATCTCGCCTGTAAGAAGTTGAGCTGGAGTTGGCACTCCCGGACTTCGAAAGATGCTCTTGAAATACCGTTGACAACTCTTCAAACCAATGTCGCTGTCGTGCACTCGGAAATCTTCACGCCCAATCTTGATGCTAGGATACTCCGTCCACGGGGCGATCCCGGCTAAGGCGAAGGTCTGCTCCTCCTCGGTGAAAGGCTGAATCTGCAAAGTTCTTGGGCACCTTCTCCACGTGTCTGGTTGTAGAAACACCGGAACCACGTCATTCGTCATCGGCCTTCGACGACCCGCCCGTCGGTTGCGACGATTCCGTTGTCCAACGTTCCTGCATTCGCAAGTACACACGGGTGGACTCAATGTTCCGTACGTTGTCATACGGTGACCGTACGCCGTCCGTACGCCGTCCACGTGGCGTTCGCACAATTTACAGACATGCACATAAGTTGGTACCTGTTGAATGAGTCGAGTGTGTCGTCGAACTTTTTGCACAGAGTGTCGTACTCGGGGAACTCGGTACGAAGGTAGACTTGAATCTTTTCTCTGTCATCTGTTGCGATTGACGCCGCGCAAGTGAATTAGTTGTCTCATAAGAAGACTGAAGAGAAAAAAAACGGACAATAGTGAAAACCCATCCGTACGTACGGACAGGTATTCCACACATGTGGACGACGTCGTCCGCAAGGTGGGCTCTTCGTCCACGCGCTTGGACAGGTGGTATTGACCAAACGGACAATAGTAAAGTACCGTCCGTGCGTATGGATCGCTGGCCACACGTGTGAACGACTTCGTGCACACGTACTTAAAAAGCATCCACACGCATGGAAAGACTAACATGCATGGCACACATGATACTTAGGGATGTGCTCACCAGCGGTTGGCCGCACAGTGCTTGATTTCGTTGTAAAGATGTTCTGCTTTGCAGGAGATCGATACTGGGGAGCTCGACCACTTCGATGCATTCGCTTGATGCCAGCAACCATGGAAACCGTTCGCCGCAACTCCAGTCCTTTCATCATGCTGGCGACGGGTTGTGAGCGGGTCTTGATGGACAGCTTCAACAACCCGAAATCGAGTCTTCGAAGACATACATCCAGATTTCCCGTGCAGGGCCGTTGTCCTTCAGCTGGTCGACAATGTGCACGAGAAGATGCGACATAATCACCAACGCCTCAGGGGAGTTGTTCCGCTCCATCTCATCTCTCAACTGCATGACTCGGCTCTGCTGCTTGTTCATTTCCTGAAAGGCAAAATGAGAGGCAACCTTAATCTCGAACCGGGACATGCCAGGTGTGAATGGTGGAGGAACAACCGGATGGACAACGGCTTCATACGCCGGCCGTGCGGCGTCCGTACGGTGTCCGAGAACATCCACACGGAAGCACACGGGTTGATTAGGCTTAACGTACCTCTGGATGAATTGAGGGGGCGGTTAATTCTCGAACCACCACCGAAAATTCACCAACGAACCTCGCGTATTGTGGTCGGAGAACTTGCCCGTCAGCATTTTGCCAGGATGCAATAACGCCCAGTATCCCAGAAGTGAGGGATACCACCAGCTCCGCGGCCTTCATCTTCCGCACCTTTTTCGGGTTCTTGTTCTTTTCCTGCAGAAGTTTCTTAGCTAGAGGTCCCATATTTGTCGCGAGCTTCAGACCTCGTACCCACTTGATTGCACCGGTCTTTGCGATCGGTGACAGTCCCCACGGTGATGGTTTGTCCGCAAAGACTTTACATTGTTAGGCATACAGTGGATGGTCCATACGTCGTCCGTACGGTTACATGCGCCGTCCGTCCGGCGGCAACACGGTGTTCATCCGTGTGGAACAGCAGAAACTCGCAAACGACCTACAAGCTTACCTGCCAGTCGCTTCGCAGCAGATCTTCGATCGTTTACATTTCTGGGTGGGGGTGCGATAACCCACGATCGATGGACCTTCATCTTCCGCGCATAGTTGCGTGTGTTCGGTCCCCAACCATCACCAAAAATCACGCAGTGGACGCCGTGAATCAGGTTGTACAAGATGTGCATCAGGTCGAGAAGGTAGTCCCGTACAACGTCAAAATCAGGAATGATTGACATCGGGCATGGTTCCTTAACCCCGCTCTGCTTCATGAATTCCTCGACGATTTGTTTAGGCACTCGTCCCTCTCTGATCATCTTGGCGTGGAGCTGTTGGGTTTCACGGACTTCGTTGTTGGTGCGAAGAGGGATTGGTTCACCTGCTCAATGACGGCGAAAATCAACACGACACGCTTAGACGGTGAATCACGCGTACGGAACACATCGGACTCCAGGGGTCCACGCGTGCGGACGCCGGTATCCACAAGCCCGGACAGGGTGTTCTTTAACACATAATTTAAGCTAAAATCCACGAGCTGTCCGTAGGGTGTCCACACGGTGGGCACACATACTCCGTACGTACGGCCGAAGAAGGAAAGGGGACAAGCGACGGGGTCATGCGTTTACCTGGTTGCAGTCCTTGGTGTAGTGAGGAATATATGATTTTCGTTAGACCAGTTGTAGATTTCTCGGTACCCCTGATCCAGCATTTCAGGCAAGCGTAGTACGAATTAGCTCCGAATCGTCTCGCCGCGTCGCTCAAGCCAATGTAATCTTCGAGCATTTTGTACAGCACGAGCTTGAACGTGAAAACCGTGTTGGTAATCACATCGAACATGCGTACGCCGTTAGTCAGTCTGTTAACCTCCAAGGTGAACATGTCGTAGAACTTGCTGCTGACTTTCGGTTTTCCATCCCAGATTCCCCAAGTCATCACGTATTCTCGTTTGCAGCGAATTTCTCCCGGGAAGTTGACAATCGTAAAACACAGCGGAGTCGCCGTGCGAATGCCGTCGTTGAAGGATTGGACGCCATCTGCACACGCCATAATGGCAATGTTCCTCGGGTCTTTAAATATGTCCCACTTGTTGCGAACGAAGTTGAGATATCCTGGCGAGTCTGCACGAGCATTGGGAAACGATACATAAGAATTCCTTACACTCACTGTCCACACGGGTGGATAACTACTTACACACGTACGGACAACGAATGAACGAATTGTCCATGCGGTGTTCACAGTCATGGACAGGTTTGCACGAGCTCTGGGAAATGAGACCTAAGATTTCCGCAATTAAACTGTTCACATGGGTGGGTAACATTGTCCGTGCGTACGGACGGCGTACGTGCATACCATCCATATGGTGTTCACCTACATGGACGAGCTTGCACGAGCAGTGGGAAATACGACATACGAATTCCGCACTTGCTTTGTCCACACGGGCGGACGATGCCAATCGTACCTACGGACGACGTACTGCCCTTACGTCCATGCGGTGTACACAGTCATGGATTGAAATTTCGGAGTAAACTCACCGAGTATACCACGTATTTCCGCTCGGGGGTCTTTGTCCAACATGCCTTCTTTCCACCACGTACGCGCTAGCATGGCTAACTCCGGCGTCAGGAAGAATACGGTGAACAGCGTTTCGAGCGGCCACCATCGAAAATACAGCGAGCTCGACCTGGAATGTATACCCCGTTCACCGTCTTTCCGTCCTCGTATCTCGGTTCCAGGCATTTCGGACACTTGTCGCAGTTGGCGTGCTCGTCCTGAAAGAATTTGGAGCACTCGGGGCAAACGTCCACTTCGTTGCATCCCTTGAACATCTCCTTCCACTTCTGCAATACTTGTGCATATGTAGATGGAACCTCTGCGATGAGAGTATGTGCACTATCGGCTACTTTGTCGATGTAGAAGTGAACACGCAGAATGTTCAGAATCGCATCGAAGTAGGCCTGCGAGCTGTTGTGGTGGTTGTGGGAGACGAGAAGATCCAACACGAAATTGTTCGCCACGACGTTAGCGGACGCTTGGACGTTTTCTACACTTTCCTGCTCACAAACACACACACACACACACACACATCCTCAAAGAACACATGAATGTGATGAATG